>CM038794.1:84054921-84177239 GCA_021764765.1 Vicia sativa | reverse complement strand
TAAAATCTCTTCTCCGATGAAATGACAATCAATCTCATGTGTTTGGTTCTCTCATGGAATCTTTGGATTCGAGGCAATGTGTTTGCTGATTGTCACAAATAAGTGTCATCTGCGTCCAAATGTCGGTGAAAACAAGCAAGCTGTTTGAGCCATATAAGCTCACACCGAGTTGCGGTTGCCATGGCTTTCGATATTACCTTCCGCACTTGACCTTGCCACTACATTTTGTTTCTTACTCTTCCAGAAATTAAGTTACCACCCAAGAACACACAATAACTCGGGTGGATCTCCCATGAAGGAGAACACATGATCAATCACAGTATCCTACAACTCGGAGTGTCCTTGTCTTCATAGAGTAGGCCTTTTCACGGAGCTCCTTTAATATATTTTAAGATGCGAATCCATTTGATGCCCTTCACAAGGAGAGTTAAGAAATTGACTTACCACACTAACGGAAATGAAATATACAAATGAGTTGATGGTCGATTTCAACTAATCTTCTATATTTTCCGAGGATCGGAGAGGGCTCCCCGAGTGGCATAAGTTTAGCATTGGGATCCATGAATGTCAACGACTTGGCATTTAAAGAGTCTGTCTCCTCCAAATATCCATAGCATACTTCCATGAAATCACAATCCCTGTTTGGATTGGGCAACCTCTATGCCCAAGAAGTAACGAAGCCTGCCAAGGTCTTTTATGCGAAATGATGACAAAGATGTTTTTTTACATGTGATTCCATTATGATCATTACACCAATGACGATGTCATCCACATACACAATCAAATAAATACACAATTTTGTGGTGGCGATAAAACCTTTGAGTGATCAACCTCACATCGCGTCCATACCAAACTGTTGAATAACAAGCTAAATCTTCCAAACCCAAGCCACAGGAGATTGTTTAAGACCATACAAAGACTTCCGAAGGCGGCAAACTAGTCCAGAAGACTCCCGAACCTGAGGAGGTTGCCCATATAAACTTCCTCACTCGGATCACCATGGAGGAATGCTCTTGATGTCAAGTCTGGTAAAGGGGCCGTGGCGAATAGCGCCATGGAGAAATAGTGGGCCGAGGCCATTTTAGCCACGGGAGAGAGGTGTCACCATAATCCAGCCAAACACATGTGTAACCTTTGGCCACTAAGCGTGCCTTGAGACGATCAACTTGTCCATCAGGCCCAACTTTAGCTGAAAACCCACCTGACCTACAAACAGATTTTCCAAGAGGAAGAGGAACAAGGTCCCACGTGCCCGCATTGCGAAGAGCACATCTCATCAAGCATAACTTGTTTCCGGCGGTGAGATAAAGCATCACCTACGATCTTAGGAATAGACACGAGAATACAAGAAATACAAGCATAATGCAAAGGCGACAAACGGTGATAAGACAAGTTAACATAATGAGGAGATGGATTACGATGGGCGTATACCTTTAAGTGCAATGGGAGATTAGTCTCGGGGCAGCGGAGGGGACGAAGGAGTTGGATCGAGAGGAGAGTCTATGGTGATTTACATCGGTGATGGTAATGGAGGTGGTGGTGATCGATCGTGGTAAACTGCAAAGGAGCCGACGGAGGTGGGTTGGTGACAAAGGAACGGACACGTTGGTGGGTTGGGTGACAAAGCGGAACTACCGTTGGTGGGGCAATAGTGAGATGAGAAAACATGGGTGATGGGGACTGAGACCACTGTGAGTGGGAAAGTAAGGGGTGACTCAAAGAATGTGACATCGTGAGAGACGAAATATCGACTAAGAGACGAGGGTAACATTTATATCCCGCAGGGATCTTGTGTAGCCTAAGAACACACACTTATGAGAGCGAGTGAGAGTTTGTCTAGCCGGACTAACATTATGGACAAAGCATGTAACCCAAAGACTCTAGGTTGTAAGGGTAGAAGAGTGGTGATAGGATAGAGTGAGGGATCCGATTGTTGGGAGATGATGGCATCCTATTTATGAGATAACAAGCGTAAGGACAGCATCACCCCAGCGTTGAGGAACATTATTGTGAAGTAAGAGTGTCCTAGTGGTTTCAACTAAGTGTCTATTTTTACGTTCGACCCGTTTTGTTGAGAGTGTGTGAGCACAAGATGTTTAGTGAAGCACGCCGTTAGTAGCCATGAAAGTTTGAAATTGAGTAGATAAATATTCTCGAGCATTGTCAACATGCAAAGTACTAATAGAAATACCAAGATTTTTTGATTTCATGATAAAATTTTTGAAAAATAGCAAAACTTTCGGATCGATTTTCCATTAAAAATAACCAAGTACATCGAGAATAATCATCAATGAAAGTAACAAAATACTTAGACCCTAAAGAAAACAATAAACTAGGACTGACGTCCGAATGAACTAGAGCAAGCGGAGACTTAGGCGGACGATTGACACGACTCGGAAAGAACTACGAACATGTTTTCCTAGCCGACAAGATTCACAAGATAGCGTAGATAATGCGGAGAGGTTAGGCACCAACTTTTGTAACTTTGCAAGACTTGGATGTCCTAAGCGAGCATGAACCGGGAGAGGAGAGTCCACCAGAACCGGCGTATGCGAGATGGTTGAAGAAGATAAAGACCATTAGACTCACATCCGGTGCCAATCATCCGTCTCGAACTCAGGTCCTGCAAGAAAAGGAATCTTTGGTAAATGAGATAGTACAATCAAGAGATCGAGTCAAACGACTTAGAGACAATAAGTTAAGCGGAGACCGTTGCATAAAGGACATTAGTAATGAGAGTGATGGAAAAGGTGGATAGTACCGGTGCCACGAGATTGAGTTTGGAGCCATTTGCTAATGTGACAAAGGTAATAAACGGTAGAAAATGAAGAAAAAGATTTATTACCGGTAATGTGATGGTTGGCGCTGAATCAAGGATCCATGGGCCATGGGATGTAGGTGAAAGACCAACAAAAAATTACCCAGTATGCTGTGAAGCGGTGGAACTAGCGGCTGGCGCTCCTTATACCATGATAAAGTCGTTAAAGATAGCAAATGAGGTGGCGAGAATGGGTTGGAGTAGCGACTGTGGAGGTGGAGCAATGCAGGCAGCGTGGGCGGTCAGGAGGGACGTCCATGTAAAAGCATAACACCGATCAATAGTATGGCCAAGCTTATGACAATGATCACATTTAGGACGAGGCTTTCTGTCCATGAAAGTGTACGATCACCACTGGAGCACGATTACCTCCTGAGAAACCAAAGCGGATGAATCAACCGGTGTGGGTGGCACTCCATGCCAGTGATTTTGCTTTGGGACACGCAGAGAAGGTAGACCATAATTATCAGTGGGGATTGTAGAGATCCCAATATCGATCGCGAATAGACGAATACTGGAGGTAAGCCATGCACTTTAGAAGCATGAAGAAGGATCGGCGTTCTCAAGCTCCTTAGCGTTAATTGGCAGCTAGGGTAACAATTCATTGAAATCATGAAGAGACGACCACACGACCCAGTGACCATTGTAGAACCATCAACTGACGAGAAATAATATTACGCGAAATTTGACACTCCATATAAGCGTTGTGTGTCATTGGTATAAAGGATCTTAGCACTGCCCCAAGCAGATTCGCAAGTCTCATGAGAACGAAGATCACATTTTGGGATGGACTAATAGTGCGACTTAATGAGGCTGAGTTGGGCATCAATTTTCTTCCAACGAGCACTATCGGTGGAAACCACCGATCAACGCCGTAGTAAGATGATCTTCATAGGCTTGTCCCGGGCCATAAAACATGGGCAGAATCATAGTTAGTACCATCCAATTTGTCAACGGCAGAGGAGTAGTAACTTGTGAAAATAGGGGCCTCATTGCTTGAAGTTAGCGTGGGTTCCGTGGGCGGGAATAAGTGATGTTCAGAAAAGCGTAGATCAAGATGAATCAAGATGGGAATTTCGAAGAAGAAAAAATCAACGAAAAGGGTCGGTTGATTGAAGTCGGGAACGGAGATGAAGCACAGTTCTAGAAGAAAAAATTGGCGTAGATAGGCGGTGGTCTCTGGGAAAGCGGATTAGGATTGCCTCTTGTTGGGCTCTAGATACCATGTTGAAATATGAGAGACTAAGAGACATTTGAATAATGGTGTGTCTTGAAAAGCACTACGGAGACTTTATTATATAGAGATATTATAACTAATTACATGATATAGTCGATGTGAGACTATTCTATATACAAATATTCTTAACACTATTTACAAATATCCTTACATACCATTAGTTGGTAGGTAACCCTATTAGATTGGATGAAGGGACATCGGATGGTCATAGAAGGCAACTTAGGAAGTATCCTAGCACATTCGAAGGACTATCATCATTTTCGATCGACAATCGAGGGTCAAGATCATGTATTCGTAGGCGTCATTGGGTCTATGATATTGTATCGAAGGGACTATGATGATTTGTTTTGAAGGCAACGGTGCTAGAATACCTCGTTCGAGGACTTGACCATTTGTATTCGTAAAGGCAACGAGAGAGAATTACCTAAGGGGTGCATGTGTGAAAGAGTGTGTTGATTTCGGATATATTATCTTGAAATTATGAATGATCTATGTCCAATTTTATCTTGCCACACGCCTAATTACTAGCGATTTATAGGGTGCAGTAAATTGCGGAAATGTAAAGTCGGAAATGTAAAGTGGAAAGATAAAGTCCTCGCTATTACATGGCTTTGGGCGATTACATAATAAGAGTCGGAAAATAAAAGTCCTAATTAAACTATTACATCCCATAGGCAGTTACATAATTGAAAAAGAAAAGCAAGAAAAATCGTCCGAAACGTTACAACCTGTGAACAGATACATAATCGGAAAACGAGAGAAATTGCATAAGAGAAAAGTTACTAAAAAGAAATATTTTGAATGAGGAAAAGGTTTTGATTAGTAATGACAATAAGATGATAAGATAATTTTTGGTAATTTTGAGTTGATTTGATATTTTAAAACAATTAAAAGTCAAATTAATGATTAATTAGCAATTAAATAAAATATGCATGCAAAAATATTAATTTAATATTAAAAATTAAATAAACATTTTTAAGATAATGATGTAAAAGAAAATATTTTTGTGATTTTAGATGCATGATAAAATATTTGAAGATTAATTAAATAACATGAAAATATTAAAGAAAATAAGAAAATAGAAAAAACAAATTTAGTTTGTAAAATGAGAAAAAGATTGGTCCCCGGGAATCAAACCCGTCTTGCTGGGAAAACACGCCACTACCTTCACCACTCGACCAAGCGTGTTTGGTGTCATAACGATGAAACAAAGCGCTTTTAAGCAAACTTCCTTCACAGGAATCAAGAACACGCGAAGAACATCGTCTTCTTCGTTTGATTTTTAGCACTTAGCGTCGGCCGTCGGCATACTAATCCCTACAATTTTCAAAACTTCAACACAAGATATAAATGAGTTATGAATACATGAATCGATTGCATACAACATTCTAAACACAATGGTGGTATTGGTTTTGTCCAATTTAACGGTTAGAGAAACCCCAAATCGATGAAAACCTAGCTATGGCATAACTCGATCCAGGCACTCAAAATGCAATTAAACCATCCGGATAGCTTGCAAACACGATCTGAACATGAACAAACAATCAAAAAGCGTTAAATATGCATGAATAGCAATCGATTTTGAAAAAATTTAACAAGCAAAGTGAATTTCAATTCTTGATGGTTTTGTGGTTTGTAAAGTGGATCGACTCTAAAACTCAAGGAATGCAATGGAATGCTTGGAATCAATTGAAACGAGCTAAAACCAAGGCATGATTTGCTTCAGAACACGGTTTTTGACTTAGTTAGGGTTCTTAAGCAATTTTATTCTTTCTCATGTTGTATGCATTGTATATTTATAATGGATGGATTTAGGTCGAATTCAAGAGCAAACAATGATCAATCAATGTAAAAATATTTGATTTCGTATGATACCAAATCTTTCCTTTTTGATCAATTTTCATCAATTTCTTGCCAAATCAAAGCCAATTTCAAAATTTGCCGGCCTTTATGAGTTGCTTGGACCTCAGAATGAGAAAAATCAATTTTGCATTTAATTTTGATTTTCTACCTTTATTTTTTAATTTAATTTGTTTTTAAATGAATAAAATCCAAATAAAATAGAAAAATAAAGATAGAATTAAATATTAGGCTTGGTTCCAAATAAGCGAGAAACAAGTTTGAACCAAGAAAGTTAGGCCCATTTGCAAAATTTTGGTTTTGAGAAGTATTTCTCTTTGCATGTCTTCAAAATGCCCAACTTGTGCAAGGTGTTGTATCTTGCTCAATTTTCAACATTTTGAGTGTTCTTGGACTTTTAGAAAGCTCTAATGTCCTCTAAACAACCTCTTTGGTTTCATCTCAATTGGAGTTTCATGCTCAATAAAACTTCATTACAAAAAGTTGACTTTTTGTTGACTTTGAAAAGGACCTTAATGTTTTTGATCCATATCTTCAAAATGAAGCATTTTTGACCATGCTTGTGAGACATGAAGTTGTAGAAATTGAATTTCCTTAAAATGAGAGGTGGTGGAAAAATTTACGAGAAAGTATGAAGAGTTATGCTCGGTCAAAGTTGATTGACTTTTCTCTAGAAACCCTAATTTGGAAAGTTTGACTTTTCTTGATGAATCATGATCAACCCTTGATCAAATGATGAATGTGACTTCAAAATGAGGATGTTGACCAAAGATCATGAAGTTTGTTGTATGTTGACCATGATTGACTTTTCTCCAATACAATTGATTTTCAACCATCGAGCAATTGTTTGAGGAAACCTAACTTGAAGGCTTGAAACTTGTGGAGAATCTTTGAAGTATATGAGGAGGCATGATGACCATGGAATGTTGGAAGTCCATCTTGATCTAGAATTGCCAAACCCTAGTATGGGTTGATTATACAGGAGAGGTTTGTCGATCGACCCTTGAGGAATCCTTGGTATGGATGTATGGAATGTCTTGAGAAATAAGAGGAAAATTTTGGGGTATGACAGTACCCTGTTCAATCTTCTTGTCTTTGGAAGGTTAGATTGGCGTGCCTTTCGTGACACTGGGTAGAAGATGATTGAACACTTTCAGTACACAATTTGCACTCGCTGTTGACTAATGACAGCAGAATGGGCTTACAGATGCCATTTGGAGAAGTTGGAGACTTCATCGGGGAATGAGTAAATCGTTATACTCAAGAATGTCGTGGAGAAAAGCGTCGGAGATGGGCAAGATTCCATGGGAGGCGATCTTGAGGGTGAGCCGCTGGGCTCGGTAGGTATTCTTGAAAATAAGAAGGAAGCATGGAGATGGGATTAAGATGCCATCTTAATAAAATGATGTTGAGTCGTCGCTAGACTTCAACACTTGCCTTTGAATGGAGTCATTGGTTTGTATTGATTTTTAACCAAATATGCATTACGAAAGTGGAGAGAATAAACAAATAGTCGGAGATGGGCTTAAGATGCCATCTAAAAGGACCCCAGTTAAATCGCTTGATGCGTAGTTCTTTATTGATAATAAAGAGAGTCGAGAATAAATCTTCGTCTTGATTACTAGAGGGATAATGGTCGTGAAGGTGGATAGCTTCACTGTTGTGCTTGGTATTGATCGCTACATATGGAGGATAATAACTTGTGTGATGTTGGATGGGGTTTCCGTACAGCTTGGTATTAATCTTGGATACATTGTTGGAGGACAAGCGGGGTGATCGTCGGATAGGGTTTCGATCGGCTTGGGTATTAATCACCTTTGTTTGTTTAGAAGTGATTTTCACTGTTTTGGGGAAAAGAAAGAGATTTTGATAGAATATGGTTAGTCTTATGCGATTATGATGCATGACAATGTGTATGAATGATATATGCAAATTATGGCTTTATGAAAATGTATGAATGATATATGTTGTGGTATTTAAAACATATCCATCTTGAAGAAGGCCGAATGCTCCACTTGGGGATTCTTATTACATTTGGGGATGAAGCGGATGGAAACCGAAGAAAGATAACCTTGATTCCTCGATTGCCTTTATCGACCAAGTATTGAGCCTAGATATTGAGGATGGTAGAGATCGAGAAGACACTCTTGCAAGGATCTTGCCGTAGACCTGGCAGGAAAATTTTAGGCTCTGTGGGGATCTTGTCGTAGACCTACGAGGGTAAATAATTGTCACTGGGAGACAGGGGTGAGAGGATCTGGAGCCCTCAGAAACCTGCTGTGGAAATAAAAGATGTGGGTTTCCTCAGATGCTATATGACCAAGTTTCAGTCTGGATATTGCCGGGGAATGATGATTGTTGAGAGATATTAGGGGACAAATACCTGCTGGTGATGAGATCATTACTGCTTGGTGGCCAACACAGTTGATTGATTGGAATCACTACTAGGGACTAACGGATGAAGCTTGGAATGTATGGATTAGTGGAAAATGTACTCCATGGGGAGGTTGTGGTGATGACATCTGGGGATTGTACTGCGAGGGAGCGTATTGGTGACTTTAGTCGTCATCTCAATTCCTAGAACTTAGTAATTATCCTTGTTTGTTCACTTTTAGCATGTTTGTAAGTAGATATTTATTGTCATGTATATAATCATTCAAAGCAAGCGTTGGACTTTATGCAAACAACAATGGAATTTGTAAAGAAAGAATTTGTATTAATTTGAAAGGTGGTATGTCCAAGTGGTTTATACAAAGAAAATTAAAAGCTATGCGGGAAACAATCTCGTTAAGTTCAACTATGCTAGTACTCATATATTTCGACTATCTCATCTCCTTCTTTGTCGGTAGAAGGTGAGTGGATTGATTTTCGCCATTTGAATCTTGAATCATAGTAGTGCAGGTAGGTGATCTGGATGAGACATAGTCGTCTGCTTAAATCGCTAACTTTTAGACCGCCCTTTCGGGTTTCGATCTGGGATACCCTTTTTGCCCAGCCGCCTTTGCGGGGTTTCGACTTCTTAGGGTGTACATGTTTGTATATATTCTTAACTTTTTCGAACCTTTTGGTTACAGGATGCCCTCATTTTTCCTAGGTCGTTCGACCTAGCGGGTCTCTTTATCGTAGTATTTTTTGACTATATGCGCGTTCACGGGGTGTGGAAGTCTTCATCCATGGTGCTAAGTATCATAGCTCCTTTGAAAATCTTGTTTTGACTACAAATGGTCCCTCGTGGGGTGAGTCCATTTGCCTTGGGATCACCTTGTGGAAGAATGATCGCTGACTACTAGATCACCGACTTGGTAGACTCGGTGCTTGACTTTCTTGTTAAATGCTCGATCATTCGTTTACGATAGATTTGTCCATGGCGGATGGATCACGAGTCGTTTCTTATCTATCAAGTTGATCGGTCAAGGCGATGCGGATCGATAATCTTCGCCTAACTCTGCGTCTGGAGGACTACGGTTGAGGTGTCTGAGACCTCGATTGGTGGGGCTGCTTCCATACCGTATACAAGAGAGGGGTTGCCCTGATGTCCGTCTTGTGGTCGATAGTGGAGCAAATGGTAACATCTCGTGCCAATCCTTATAAGTCATTGTCATCTTCCGTATAATCTTCTTAATATTCTTGTTGGGCCGCTGCGCCATTCATCTTAGGCCGATAAGGAGAAATTGTGATTCTTGATCTTGAGCTGATGCGAGTTCGGTGATCATCTTGTTATTGAGATTAGGCCTTTATCTGATAATCCTTTCGGAGTTCCATACCGAGAATAATTATGCTTGATGAATCGAGCCACGACATTCTTAGTAACAGATCACGACGAGGTGCTTCTACCCATTGTTTAAATAGTCAATTGCCACAAGGATGAAATGATGTCCATTGGGCGGTGGGCTTGATTTCTCGATCATGTCAATGCCCACATTGCAAAGGCCAGGCGGTTAAAACATTCAGCGATGCTGGAGTCGTGCACTTTAAATCGGCATTTGTGACAAGATCGAGCATAGCGGTGACAATCAGCTTCCATGGTGGACCAATAGTAACATGTTCTCAGAATCTTCTTAGCCATCGTATGTCCACTAGAATGGGTACCAAATGCGCCGTGTAACTCTCTTCCATGATCGTTATTTTTTACGGTCTACGGTAGTAAACACAAGTCGTGGTTAGGCTTGTATAAGATGTTGTTGCTAAGGAAGAATTTGGATGCAAACCTTCTCAAAAACTTCTTATCGTTGACGGATGCCCACAAGGATATTCACGAGTCTCAAGATACCTCTTCGTCGTAGTACCAAGGTTCTCTTACGCATCAAGTTCATAACAATTGTCTGGGTTAGTCAAACTTTTCGATGATGATGCAGGGCCTCGTTGTCCCATTGACCTTGAACATAGATGATAGTAAATGATAAATGCCAACGATTCTCTTCTCGTGGAATATGATGCATAGAAATCTTCCGAGTAGGGGATCAAACTTAGAACATATCTCGTCTGGAATGATTCGCATGCTTTATCCCACTACTTAATCATTGATCTAAAGTTGAGTCTCCATACACTTGTAAGAACTTGATTCTTAAGTCAATAGCAGCTTTAATACCCATGATGCGCTTAGTATTCGGCCATGTTGTTAGTGCAATGAAACATAATCTGGCGGTGAAAGGCGTATGTCTTACGGTAGGGATGTAATGATGGCCAATGCCATTGCCAAGTCGTTTGAGGCTCCATCAAAGACCATGGTCCATCGGGATCCTTGTTGAGTCCTTAATACGTCTGGTTCTTACATAATTAGTGACTAGTAAGACATCTTGTTTGGAAATTGAGGCGCATAGGTGATAGTCATCTACGGCTGGTGAGCCAAATGATCGCCTACTACACTTCCTTTGATTGCTTTCTAAGTATCTTGGATGTCGTGATCCAGATCATTTGCCATCTTGCTATTCTTAGGAGGAGTCGGTTTCTCGAATCGTATTTTATCGGATCCATCTTGAAATCAACAGGGTAGTGTGAGTCAACATATCTTCTTAGTCGTGAGCAGCCCAAATATTGCAATTTTTCTCATTGTGAGTATCTTGTTTCACGATCGGTAAACTTTTCTAAGGTAGTATATTGCATACTCTTGACCGGACTCGTCATGTTTCCCCAACACATCCCATTGAGTTCTCTAACCTTTGTCAAGTACATGACAGAGGTCTTCCTTGGCGGTGACATCGGAATGGGAGGATTACAGGGTACTCCTTGATTTTGTCAAAAGCGATGCGGCAATCATCGTTCCACTCCACTACTTGATCCTTCTTGATGGAAGATTGGCTCACAAGTAGCGGTTAGATGCGCAATGAATCTGGCGATGTAATTCAAACGGCCCAAGAAACCTCTGACTTCCTTCTCGGTGCGGGGAGCTGGCATTTCTTGAATAGCTTTAACCTTGGCGGGATCAACCTCAATACCTTTACCACTGACAACAAACCCTAGGAGTTTACCGGATGTGACTCCAAAGGTGCACTTGTTGGGATTGAGTCTTAGTCTGTACTTCTTCAATCTATCAAATAATTTCCGCAAATGATCAAGATGTTCTTCTTCAGTCTGTGATAGAGCTATCATGTCGTCGACGTAGACCTCTATCTCGTGATGAATCATGTCATGAAATAATGCCACCATGCGATACGAAGTGGGCGTAGTTTTCGATCCGAGCATGACTTTGTGTGAAAGTGCCCCCATTGTGTAACAAAGTTGTCTTCTCCATGTCTTGAGGTCATTTTGATCCGATGCCGGAGAAACCATCCATGAAGGAAGACCTTATCTTGAACGGTGTTGTCAACCAGAACATCAATATGAGGAAGTGGGAAATCGTCTATCGAACTCGCTTTGTTTAAATCTCTGTAATCCACACACATTCGAACCTTGCAATCCTTCTTATGTACGGGTACCACGTTTGCAACCCATTGCGGATAAGTAATAATAAAACCGGCATTGAACGCTTCATAACTTAGGCTTTGATTTTCTCTCGACATCTCGGACGCATCTGACAGACCTTACATTTCATAGGAAAACCTTCTTTTGCCGGTAACCGGTGTACCACAATATCAATGTCCAAACCTGGCATGTCTTCGTATGACCAAGCAAAAACCTCAATATAATCTCGTAGCATCTGAATCAATCTCTCTTTGACACTGCTCTCAAGACCCGCTCCTATCTTGATCTCTTTCCTGTCTTCATCAGTACCCAAATTCACAACCTCAAGCGGTCTTCATGTGGGTGTATAACTTCGATCTTCTTCTTTGTGTGATCGACAAGTTCTCTTGGCACTTCACAACCTTCCTCGCCTTCGTCTTGGCGGTAGATCGGATTATCGTCATATTTGCAATAGCATATTTTGTTATCAACGAGATTGAGTGATTACCGTGTATCACGTGGGTGTAAGAAACACATAGCTTTTTGAAGGGTGATAAAGTAAAGAAAGCAACAATTAAATTAAAAGTCCAACGATTTTATTGAATGAAAATATGCAAATGAATAATAACCCTCACAAAGCGAGCCATGATGCGGGCGAGCACTAGGCTTTAGAGTTTTTGTTCAAAACATAGAAAGCGAAAAGTAAAACAAAAACAAAGGCAATTACTCCTGTCTAAAGGAGATTGGTATGACGTCTTGGTCTTCCAATTGTTGAGTCCGTTGTCGGGAGTTGGGAAGATCGACTTCTTTGATGTCGAAGTCGCTATCGTGCGTCTTATATGGACCCCATTCAAGCTAATCGGAAAGCAGTTGGCGGCTTGCGTTCGCGTATCATCTTCGACCTTTGATGGTGAAGCCTAAACCAGCCTTGTCGGTTGAAAGGAAGATCGGTGACCCCAAATAGTACTACCTTCTTCTTCAACGACTTGAGCATCCTTCGCGAGGCCATCCTAGGCGGAACTTGTGTAACCGGGGTAGCGGGAGAGTCGGTGGCATGATTTTGGGGATTGTTGAAAGCTTGGTCTCGAAGAATTCTCCTTCCATCTCGAGATATCGGAATGATGTAGATATGACGACCATATATTCTTCCTCACCACATCTGTAACAACCTTCCCTTCACGGGTACTTCAACTTCGATGCAAGGTGGAGTATGGCCGCCCATGTATCAAGGCGTCCAGTAGGCAGAGAATAAGCTGGACGGATGTCCATGACAAAGAAAATGGAATCAAAAGTCTGGAACCGACTTTAATAAGTGATGAGCTCTCCAAGTATTGTTCGCTTGAACCATCAAAAGCTCTCACAACTATGTCACTCGGTTTCGAACCAATCCTTCAACATCAAGTCGATCAAGCGTCTTGGTAGGATATTGAGTGAGAATCGGTATCCACCAAAACATGAGACAATGTAATGCCCTTGCATTCAATAGAGGCGTGCAAGGCTTTGTTGTGTTTCTTTCGTGAGTCAAATCATCACCGAGAAGCCTAGGCGTTGTTGGCGCCACTAGCAATACAAAATTCAAATTGATCGGTAGTAATGTCTGCTGATGCGTGAGCATTCTTGAAACTTCCAAGGCTTTAGCATGAGCCTCGAGCAAAGAAGCGAGCAAGCATGGAGATCTTGGGCGGAGTCTGTCCCAGCTCCACAACATTGTGTAGTCACCTTCTTGATGATCTTTAGAATTTCCTCCATTTCCTCGTTTGGAGGTGTCTTCAAGAATTCCTTTGGTACTTCGGCTGAGCAGGATGAGTCAACGCTCTTTCCTCTAGTCTCGGGGCGGTTCAATAGGCGGAATGCGAGTGGAAGTCGCAGTGTCTTTTTGGAGAGATTGGAGAATACTTTCTTGGGTTCTGTCACCTTACTTGATCCAGTGATGTTGTCAATGTCGTGAATGGTAGCTTCAACTGTAAGATCTTCAATGGTCGAGAGGGTCTTGCTTGCATGATAGTAAACCTCGACTCCATAATTCCAAGGGATAACTTTCGGAGGAATATGGAAGTGCAGGAGAAGTAATGATGAGAGGTGCCACAGGCACGGGATCGTGATCCTTATTGTGTTAACATCGGCATAGTCTTACGAAATCGTCACCCCATCCGGTTTTAACATCTTCAATAGGAATCTTGTAGCTCGGGGGCAATTACTTCACCATGTAATCAAACTTTCCACTTGGCTGCCCCAAGTATCCACACATTGAGTGCAGTTTCATTCCATCTTGATCTTCAACTTAGACATGTCTTATAGATTCTCCAGGTGGTTTCAGAATAGTATTTCACTTTATCCATCATGCCTTTGGACACGTCTTCTCAACCAAACACATCAGTCGTGAGATGGGCACCAACGACAATTTTCCGGCATCCTGGATTGACACTTGCAACTTGAAATTCTTTATCCATCGAGAGGAATGGTCAAGTCATCTATGTTGAAAATATAAGTTCTCACCAATAGCGTTGGAACTTTGTCATGGTTAGGCATAGGCGTGTTGATCATTCGAGTCTCAACGGAGGGCAAACTCAATCTGCTTAGCTTCAATCATGTCTTGAATCTTGTTCTTCAGCCACAATTGTATCGTTATCGTGCCTGGTTGTTGGAGTGGTAAACACTTAGCATTAGATTGTATCTGGAGAGGTGTTGATGTTTTAAGGAGGATCCTCAAGATAATCGTCTACTTTCAACATGTTGCAAGGCTTGCGACAATGGTCTTGATCTTCGTAAACTATCTTCGTGACGCGTTACGTTCTGGCGTTGTCTCACGAGGTTGTCTTGATGTAGGATTGGAATCACAACTTGCCCCAACAGTTAAGCGGTGATGGCTCCGATTTTTGTCCATACAACATTGGCTTCTTTCTTACCACCAAATATCTCTTCGACATTTGATGGCGACTCTACATGAATCTTTCCGCTTTTGATTCCGCTTCAATGCGTTCTCTGTCAATATCATTTCGGTGAATCCCGTGAAGAATTTCAATCGAGATGATTGAAGATGGGCTGTCGGTGTTCCATAAACATATCAACCAACTCCTATGTGACAAGGGTGGTTGAACTACTCTAGATCTCTCCATTTCTGGCATACTTTGAACTTCGTCCACGACCCATAGACATGCTCGTAGTTGCATGCAGTGGGTGCCAATTCACATTGCTCATACATGCGTAGAAAGCATCCGCTAAGTCACCCAAGTATGGATACGATCATTTTCTAGGATGATAATACCACTCAATTGAGTTCGGACAAACTCTCTTGAAAATAATGCATCCACACTTTCTATCGATTGTGGGGTTGATCTTTGAACATAGCACTTCAAATGCAGACTTGGACAAGAATGCCATCATACTTGGCAAAAGTTGGAACTTTGAATTTGGGAGGAATCACCACACCGAGGGACAAGGCTCGGATCATCAAAATTCAACCGACATCTTTGATTTTCCACAACATTGAGGCGGTCTTCATTTGCTTGTACTTGTCATCCTCATAAGATTAAGTCATTCTCATAATCTTCTTCCTTCTTCCCGAGCTCACGTTGGTCTTCTTAATTTGCCGACACTTCCTCGGTCTTGACACTTTAGAGAGCTCTATCCGACGACCACTTTAGGACCACCTTTGTAGCAATCTGCCCATGTTGAGAACACCACACCCTCTTCTTCCGGTTGATGAGCTTCCTCGATCTTCTTGGCCTTGGACCAAGTGGTGAACATCTCCTGGGCCGAGCATTACGAGCCTGAAGATCTTTGACACAGTCTTCAGAGCCATTTCGCTAAAATAAATTGCGAGAAAATGAGAAACCCGGATCTTCAATGTACTGTTATGAAATTTTATGCTATGATATGTGATGTTTATGCGAATGCAATGCAATGTTTTCAAGGACCTTAAGGACTTAAATTTGTTAAACAAGCACGAACAAACATTTATTAGTTCTCTTTTATTCTTTTTCTTTTAAAGTACAAAGATAATTCAAGATAAATAAAAGAAATAAAATCCTAAAGCTCTAAGTCTCCCATGGGCGCTTCCTCTTGGTGCCGAGGTGGCGTTGATGTTTCGCTCCTCGTGAAGTAGCTTGGTCAACTCTAGTACCTTCTTCTCGCTTGCATAACCTTGAGCTTGAATGTATCCTTTCTTCTTTTAGTTGAATCGGGATCTCTTCAGTCTTCAAAATCAGGGCATGTGGGATGGAGAATAGTGTAGGGTCGTCACCCTGCCTTAGCAGGTTCCATAATTACTTTGATGAACAGGCGTGAATAACATCATGATGTTTTGAGCTCGAGCTCGCACCCATTTGAGGTAAGGTTCCCAAGGAATGGAGTTGGTGCCCAAAGAATCTTGGTATCGGTCTTCTTTACCATGTAGACGCTTAATTAAGTGATTACGGAGATCATGGTTGTAGTGAACACAATATCTTGGAAGCATATCATGTGGGCCATCTCTTCGAGCATAACCAAATTGACGTAGAGCTAAGAAAGGTTGTAAGTGTATCCCTTGGTGGTACATTGGGAATTCTCCAACGCTCAGCAGATGTGAGTCCTTTTGAGAAAATACACCCAGCGGATATTTGAATGAGAGTGACATTAATCTTTGAGACCACTTCAATCTTTGCTCGTTCTTCCGGCGGTGGAGGAAGGTGCGAAATAAACCACCTAGAAAGTAGCGTGCGCAACACATGAGAGTTCCTTGTCTTTGATAAATGCAGTGTGGAAGAATGTAGGATGTCTCCAAGTAAAGTAGGCGGATTGCAAGTAAGAATAACTGTACGTTCACATCTATGAATTTATCCGAGTTAGGAAAAAAAACCAAACCATAGATTAGCAAGGCCACAATGTCTTCAAATGCATGGAAACTCATGGCTTTGAGGAATTCTCGGGCTTTCTTTACTAGGAACTTGGCAAGTAAACCTTAACTTTCACTTCTTGTTTCCCAATTAGCTTGATATACGGCGCTTTAGGTGTAATCTTGATGCGATGTCTTGATGCCTAGGAACCTTTTCTAGACCGGTGAATGGCATTTGGTCAAGAATAAATATCCATGGTAACAGAACTCTTCAAGGTGGAACCAACGATAATCTGGAATGTATGATGGTGTTTACGGATTCAAGAACTAGAATAAAGGCGTGCATCATATCTTCTTCCATAGGAGATAACCAAGTCAAGCAAATAACCATGTCTTGATAAACTAAGCATGGTGGAATTTTGAAACCAATTCTTTGTTTAGGAAGGCATTGTCATACCCCAAAATTTGCCCTCCATCTCCTCAAGAGATTTCATACATCCATACTCAAGATTCCTCAAGAGTTGATCGACAAACTCTCTCCTAGACAATCGACCCAAACTAGGGCTTGGTATCCCTCGGATCAAGATGGACTTCCAATATCTCCAATGGTCTTCATTCCTCCTCATATGTTTCAAAGATTCTCCATGTCAAGTTTCAAGCCTCACAAGTCAAGTTTCCTCAAACAATTGCTCGGATGGTTGAAAATCGGTTGATTGGACAAAAAGTCAAGCTATGGTCAACATACAATCAAACTACATAATTTTGGTCAACATCCTCATTTTGAAGTTACATTCATCATTTGATCAAGGGTTTATCATGATTCATCAAGAAAACTCGAGATTTGCTCAAAAGTCCAACTTTCTAAATTAGGGTTTCTAGGTGAAAAGTCAACTGAACTTTGACTGATCATAACTTTCTCATACTTTCTCAGAAAATTTTCCACCACCTCTTGTTTTGAAGGAAATTCAATTCTCTACAACTTCATGTCTCACAAGAATGTCCAAAAAATGCTTCATTTGAGAGGTATAGCTCAAAACATTACAGGTCATTTTCAAAGTCAACAAAAAGTCAACTTTTTGTTTTGAGGATATATTGAGCATGGAAACTCCAATTGAGATGAGACCAAAAATGTTGGTTAGAGGACTCTTATAGCTTTCCAAAAAGTCCAAGAACACTCAAAAATGTGGAAAATTGAGCAAGATACACCATTCACAAGTTGGGCAATTTTGAAGGAATGCACAAAGAGAGATACTTCTAAAAATCAAATTTTTTGCAAATGGGCTTGCTTGTTCTTCATCCAAACTTATTCCTCATACAATTAGGAATATCCAAGCCCAATGCCATGAATTTTTATTTTATTTTTCTATTTAATTTGGAATTTATTCATTTAAATACAAATTAAATTTAAAAATAAAGTATAAAATCAAAATTAATTGAAAGATTGATTTTTATCCTTTCCTTGAGGCTCAAGTAACTCACAAAGGCCAGCAATTTTCGAAAATTGATCAATATGGCAAGATTGGATTGGAAATTAATCAAATTTGGGAAATTTGATTTTGTACAAAAATCAATTTTGATTTACATTGAATGTTGATTGATTCTTTCCAAAAACCATGCCAAATTCATCCAGTATAAATGTGTGATGCATACCTATCAAGAGAAAAACAGAAAAATTGCCCTAGAAACCCTATTCCAAAGCTCAAAAAACCGTGGTGCACAAGCAAGTGGTAACCCTAATTCCAGTCGATTTCAATCAATTTTGAGGTGTCCAACACATTCCTTGACATCTCCAGAATCGAATCAGACCTTCACTTTGCCAAAAACCATCAAGAATCGTGAAAACCGAAATTGGTTTGTTCTTGAAATTTCAAAAATCGTATTCTTTCATTCATGCATTATTAATGTGATTTGTGTTTGTTTTTGTGATCAGTGATGTGTTTGCAAGCTTTCTGGGTGCTTTAATCGAATTTCCATGGCCGGGAACACGCATTGCCATTGTTAGGGTTTCTGCCGTTTAGGTTTCACAAAATAGGAAAAATTGGACCTCAAGACCGGTACCATTGCATTGAATGATGTTTCCAATCGAACCATGGTCTTAGATGGTATTTATATTATGTATCTTGTGTTTTGATTTTGCGGGGACATGGCGTCGAGCAATGGCCGGCCGAACTTTCAAATATTCAAAGCGAGGAAGCGATGGATGGCGAAGGCGAGGCAAGTCGAGGGCGGCGTGTTATAACCCCTCCTCGGGATCTCAAACGGTGAAGCACATGTTTGGTAGTGGTAAGGCGTGCCTTTGTTGGTAGATGCTCTCACATGTCTCGATTCGATCCACGCCATGACATTTCTTTTTACAAGTTTGCAAATCTCATATTTTCCATATTTTCCTATTTTCTAATTATTTAATATTTTGCATCATTTAATTTCTTTTCATGATTTTATTTATGCATTAAAAATTGTCAAAATTATTTTCTTTTTGCATTTGTTTTCGAAAATCTTTATTTAATTTAATAAATTAAAAATATATTTTGCATGCATATTTATTTTTATTCATATTTTGCATTTAAATCATCTAATTAGTTTTAATTATTAAATTGCATCAAAAATCCCAAAAATTTATTTTAGCATATTTATATTATTTCCGCATGTAATAATTTTCTCATATAAAATTTGCATTTTACTAACATTTTCACTTATTCGATTCATCTATATTTCCGATTTCGTTCTTTTATAGGTTGATCCGATTCGGACGATTCTTGCTTTATCATTTTATTTTTCAATAATGTAACTGTATGGGATGTAATAGTTTAAAATTAGGTCTTTATTTTCCGCATTTTAAATTATGTATACGCCCCAAAGCCATGTAATAGCGTAGGACATTTACATTCCGCACTTTACATGATTTACTTTCCGCACCTATCAATTGCTAGTAACTAGGCGTGTATGGCAAGATAAAATTGAACATAGCTCACTCTAATTTGCAAGATAAAATACTTGAAATCAACACACTTCTTTCACATGCACCCCTTAGGGTAATTCTCTCTCGTTGCCTTTCGAATCCAAATGGTCATGTCCCTCGAGCGTAGAGGTATCCTAGCACCGTGCCTACAAACAAATCATCATAGTCCCTTCGATACAAAGATCATAAGACCCACGATGTCGCCTCCGAATTCATGATCTTGACCCTCGATTGTCGCCACGAAAATGATGATAGTCCCTTCGAATGTGCTAGGATACTTCCTCAAGTTGCCTTCATGACCATCCGATGTCCCTGATGTCCCGCTTACATCCAGCGATCGAGCTACCTACTAACTAATGCGGCTAGCGCTATTCTAAAGGAATAAAAGTATAAACGACCAATTCTGGTGGGTAAATAAGTCTTTTAGTTGCTTGCTCTAAACCAAATACTTTTCACACACACTCTTTTCAAAGTTCAAACTCTTTTCAAAAAGCGAAACATTTCCGAACACTTTATATACACTCCTACATGAGTCATTACAAAGTCAAAGCGAAATGCCATTTCAAAACATTTTGTCAAACACACGAAAGCAATTTTAAAAAGTGATCTAGAGCAACTAAGAGCCCGTAGAATAAGCTGCGGATGGAAAGGGGTGCTAATACCTTCCCTTTTCATAACCTTCTCCCTTACTCGAATCTAAGCGAAGGTCTTTTACGTACTTTTACCTTCCCTTAATTGGATAAAAATAAAAGTCGGTGGCGAATCTTGCTATCCGCACATTTGCGATACAAAATCACTAAAAGTCGAGTTCAAGTATTACAGTACCCATGAAGTTGATTGAATAGTCTTTCTAGAAGCCATAGTCCTACAAAATAGAGCAAAGATAAATCCTAGGTCCTTGAAATAGTTAGAGATGATATGCAATGTGATGATGTCATGATGTCATGTTTAGCACACCTGAACAATTCACACAATGAGCCTAGGTTTAAGGCTTGCAGGTATAGGTGATTACCCACCAAAAGTTTGAGTTGGTTCATCTGTCCTATAATAGTAACGGGTCCTAGGAATCTCATATCATTGATCTTTCTCGTAGGAATTTATTTCAATCGACTACCAGTGGTCGATCAAAATATCCCAAAGTCGATCTTAATGAGCGTAGCATCGAGTATCGCCAACCTCGGTCTACACGGCCGGCCATCTCACTACTTTCTAATGGCCAAGATGGGTCAATTAAGGTTCTAAAAGTTGAGTTAGTCTTGATGACACCACGCAAAGCCAAATCTATCCTCAACTTGAAAATGAAGTATCGGGACATCAAAGTGTCACACTAACGTAGCTATCATGTTGTAGTTTGGTATCGCCCTATGATCAAACAGTATTGCTACTTACCTAAGGAAACTGGATCAGGGTGTAGGATCCCCACAAGTATAATACCCAAGCAACCCTTAAAGATAAAGCAAGCAAGTCAATCGAGAAAGTTGAAAATGATCTAGAAATCCTAAGGCATTCTCTCTTTAAGGTGTCTCCCGTGATCATGATTACATGTAGGTGAACCGACTTTGAGATTTTGTATCGCAAATATGCGGATAGCAAGTCGCCACCGACTTTTCTTTTATCCAATTAAGGGAAGGTGAAAAGAGCAGGAAAAGACCTTCGTTAGATTACGAGTAAGGAGAAGGTTATGAAAAGGGAAGTTATTAGCACCTTTCCATCCGTAGTTATCTCGGCTCTTAGTTGCTCTTAGATCACTTTAAAATTGTGCTTTACGTGTGTTTGAAAATGTTTTGAAAAGGCATTTCGCTTTGACTTTGTAATGATTCATGTAGGAATGTATACAAAGTGTTGGAAATGTTTCATTTTGAAAAGTTTGAACTTTGACAAAAGTGTGTGGTGTGAAAAGTATTTGATTGAGCAAGCAACTAAAAGTCTTATTACCTACTCAGAATTGGTCGTTTTCGTGTTATTTTACGTTCCTTTAGAATAGCGTTATCCGTACCATTAGTTGGTAGGTAAACCTATTCATTGGATGTGAAAGGTACATTCGAAGGGACATCGGATGATCTTTGTATTGAAGGGACTATGATGATTTGTTTGAAGGCAACGGTGCTAGAATACCTCTACGTTCGAGGGACATGACCATTTAATCGAAGCATAGCAGAGAATTACCCTAAGGGGTGCATGTGTAAAAAGAGTGTGTTAATTCAGATATTTTATCTTGGAAATTATGAGTGGTCTATGTTCAATTTTATCTTGCCATACATGCCTAATTACTAGCAGTTTATAGGGTGCGGAAAGTAAATTGCGGAAATATAAAGTGCGGAAAGATAAATCCTACGCTATTACATGGCTTTGGGGCAGATACATAATTGAAAGTCGGAAAATAAAAGTCCTAATTAAACTATTACATCCCATAGGAAATTACATAATTGGAAAAAAGCGATAAAAATTGTCCAAGCGGTATAACACTGTGACAGATGAAAAATCGGGAAGCGGAAGAAAATTGCATAAGAGAAAAATGTTAGTAAAAATAAGAATTTTTGAATGAGAAATTTTTTATGCTAATGACGACATTAATATGATAAAATAATTTTTTGGGAATTTTTGGAGTTAATTTAATAATTAAAAATCAATTAAAAGCTATTTAAATGATAAAATAGAAACTAAATTAAATATGCATGCAAAATAATAATTTTAATTTTAAAAATTAATTAAACATTTTTAAATGAGTATGCAAAAATAAATATTTTAGTGTTTTTTTAATTGCATGATAAAAATGATTGAAGATAAATTAAATTGAATGAAAATATTAAAGAAAATAAAATAAAAATATGAAAATAGTTAAGTTTGCAAAAAGAAAACATTTGGTCTAACGAGTTCGAACCGGGACCATGGAGGCATCTTTCCTTGCGGTAGCCTTTACCACTATGCCACAGTGCACTTTGTGTTTGAATTTTAAAATCAATTGTTTTTAAATGCCGCGTGTCATGAGATTATAACACCCGATCGGCCGTGTGGGGTCAGGTTGAATGAGAGCGAATTAGAAGCTTCATTGTGCCGCCAACCCACCGGAGTCGACAGTCAGCGGCAGACCCTACTCAGTGTCTTCTCAAATTTCATATCAATTTCAAAACACGCAAAATCGTGAAATAAAAGTTCCAGGTACCCTACCCCTAATTCGATGGCTGCGAGTTCAATGGCGCCATTAGTTTCGATTAAGCGCCTCTAACTACCGATTCGAAGCTCACGGTTTGAAAACCCTAAACATGGCAATGTGAGATTACGGCGTTCAAGCTTACAGCGATTGCCAAGATCCATCCCTTAGCATCTCATGAACTCATTAAAGCGGTTAGAATCGATTAAAACAAGCAGATAATAAAAATGCAATTTCAAGAAAAGTTTGAATATGTATGAATGTATGTAGCTCGATCCAGGCAGTTTCAGTCATGAACAATGATGCATACTCACTCTAAATTACCTCAGGAACACGTTTGGATGGTTGAGAGAGGCTGAAAGTGGCTGCAAAGTAAAATTCGAATTTCACAACTTTGAGAAAAAATTTGGCAAAATAAGGGTTGTTGTTGGGGCTAGGGTTTCGTGTCTTGTCTTGTGCAGCTTGCTTGGTATTTATAGAGTGAAATATGAGACCAAAGAGAGTGAAAAAAGATTGGATATTGAATGTGCAATAAATTTCTTTCAAATAAAATCAAATTTTGGAGAAAATTTGATTTTCTCTTCCATGTGAGCTAGCAAATTTGGTATGTTTTATGGGCTATCTTGGACCTCAAGCTTGATAAAAATCCACTCCTCTTGAAAATATATCTTACTTTCATATTTTATATAATTTAAATTTGAATTAAATAGTTTTAAATTCAAAAATAAATCAATAAAATAAAATGTGGTCATGGCAAGGCATCAATAGGTCACAAATAATATTATGATCAAGTTTGGATCATAAAATTATAGGCCCATTTGGAAAAAATTGGATTTTGACAAATATCTCCTTTTGTGCAATTGTTCAAAAATGCCCAACTTCTGAATGGTGTATTTTGCTCAATTTTCCACATTTTTGAGTGTTCTTGGACTTTTTAGAAAGCTCTAAATGTCCTATAACCAACCTCTTTAGTTTCATCTCAATTGGAGTTTCCATGCTCAATAAATCTTCAAAACAAAAAGTTGACTTTTTGTTGACTTTGATATGGAAGCTATATTGAGCATGGAAACTCCAATTGAGATGAGACCAAAAAGGTTGGTTAGAGGACTCTTAGAGCTTAAAAGTCCAAAACACTAAAAATGAAAATGAAACAAGACCATTCCTGATGAGCAATTTTGAAAGTGCTGAAAAACTCTTATAAAATCAAATTTTGCAAATGGGCTTACTTTTCTTTATCAAACTTGTTCCTTATGCAATTAGGAATATCCAAGCCCAATGCCACGAATTTTTATTTTATTTTCTATTTAATTTGGAATTTATTCATTTAAATACAAATTAAATTCAAAAATAAATATAAAATCAAAATTAAATGCAAATTTGATTTTCTCTCTTCCTTGAGATCAAGTAACTCAATAAAGCCAACAAATTTGAAATTTGGTTGGATATGGCAAGATTGGATTGAAAATTGATCAAAAGATGAAAATTTGATTTGGTACAAAATCAAATATGTTTTGCATGATTAGTGATTGATTCTTTCTCAAATCGACTCTGAATCCATCTACTATATATGTCACATGCATACCACGAATTAGGGTAGAAAAAGGGGGAGAAACCCTATTGAGCTCAAAAATCCGTGCAACACAAGCAACTAGCAGCCTTGGATTTAGGTCATTTCAATTGATTCCAAGCACTCAAACACATTCCTTGATACCTCTTGAATCGATCCAGACCTCACACTCAAAACCATCGAGAATCAAAGAATCGAATTCGGTTTGTTCAAGAAAATTTCAAAATCGATTTCTCATTCATGCATTATTAACATGTTTGTTGTTGTTTTTGTGATTAGTGAGAAGTTTGCAAGCGATGGGCAGGTTAATTGCGTTTATGGCACGGAACTTCGATATGCCATGATTAGGGTTCTTGACCACGATTTAGGGTTTTCCTTAAGCGGAAAAATTGGACCTCGAGACCATTACCAATGCATTGAATGATGTCACAGATCGAACCATGGTCTTAGAATTCATTTATATTACTTGTGTATGATTTTCGATTTTCGGTTGTAGCGTCGAACAAAGTAGGAATTCAAAAATTCAAAGCGAAGGAGATGAAGTTTGGCGGCGGAGGCGAGGCAATAGGGAGGAGGCAGCGTGCTTGTAATCCATTCGCTCCGATTCGACACGCGTGCAGCTCGAGATAGCAAAGCGTGGGGGTATGAGCAAGGTCTCGATTCGATCCTTGGCCATGGCAAGTATTTTACATAGTTTAAACTTTTCATATTTTTCTTATTTATTTCATATATTTCATGCATTTTAATTCTTTTCATAATTTTTATTCATGCATTAAAAATTGTCAAAATATTTTTCCTTTTGCATTTATTTTCATAAAATGTTTATTTAATTTATAAAATTAAAAATATTATTTTGCATGCATATTTAATTTTATTCATAATTTATCATTCAAATCACTTTTAATTATTAAATCTTTTCCAAAAATCCCAAAAATTATTTTAGCATATTTATGTTATTTCCAGCATGAAATATTTTCTAATTCAAAATTTTCATTTTTACTAACATTTTCCTCTTATTCGATTCCTCTCGTATTTTAGATTTCTCATTCTCTTGCGAGTTGTCCGTTTGGACAATTTCTTTTATCGTTTCTTTTCCAATTATGTAACTGCTCATGGGATGTAATAGCTTAATTAGGCTTTTTATTTTCCTGCGTTTAAATTATATATACCCCAAGCCATGTAATAGCGTAGGATTTATCTTTCCGCATCTTTACATTCCGCATTTACTTTCCTTATAAAGCTAGTAATTAGGCGTATGGCAAGATAAAATTGAGCGTAGCTCACTCTAATTTTCAAAGATAATATATAATTCAACACACTCTTTCACACATGCACCCTTAGGGTAATTCTCTCGTTGCCTTTTGAATTCAAATGGTCAAGTCCTCGAGCGTAGAGGTATTCTAGCAGTTTCCTTCAAAATAAATCATCATAGTCCCTTCGATACAAGATCATAAGACCCACGATGTAGCCTCCGAATACATGATCTTGACCCTCGATTGTCGCCTACGAAAATGATGATAGTCCTTCAAATGTGCTAGGATACTTCCTACAGTTGCTTTCAATGACCAGATGTCCCAGATGTCCCTTACATCCAACAAATAGAGTTACCTACCAACTAATTGTATGGATAGCGCTATTCTAAAGGAAAGTAAAACAATCAAGCGACCAATTACGAGTAGGTAATAAGACTTTTAGTTGCTTGCTCTATCAAAATACTTTTCACCCACACTTTTGTCAAAGTTCAAACTCTTTTCAAAGCGAAACATTTAAGAACACTTTGTATACATTCCTACATGAATCATTACAAAGTCAAAGCGAAATGCCTTTTCAAAACATTTTTGTCAAACACACGAAGCACAATTTTAAAGTGATCTAAGAGCAACTAAGAGCCGTAGATAACTACGGATGGAAAGGGGTGCTAATACCTTCGTTTTCATAACCTTCTCCCTTACTCGAGAATCTAACGAAGGTCTTTTTCGTACTTTTACCTTCCCTTAATTGGATAAAAGAAAAGTCGGTGGCGACTCATGCTATCCTCACATTTGCGATACAAAAACCTACAAAGTCAGTTCACAGTATTACAGAAAGTCAAGATTTAATCAAAAGTCAAAGATTCTAAATTAGGGTTTTTCAAACAAAAGTCAACAGAACATTGACCAAGCATAACTTTCACATACTTTATCAAATTATTTTAACAAATCTCATTTGAAGGAATTCAATTCTCTACAACTTCATGTCTCACAAGCTTTGGCCAAAAATACTTCATTTGAAGATATGGATCAAAACATTACAGGTCCTTTTCAAAGTCAACAAAAAGTCAACGTTTTGTATTGAAGTGATATTGAGCATGGAAACTCCAATTGAGATGAAACCAAAGAGGTGGTTTAGAGGACATATAGAGCTTTCTAAAAAGTCCAAGAACACTCAAAAATGTTGAAAATTCAGCAAGATACACCTTGTACAAGTTGGGCATATTTGAGCAATTGCACAAAGAAAGATACTTGTCAAAATCCAATTTTTTCCAAATGGGCCTATAATTTTATGATCCAAACTTGATCATAATATTATTTGTGACCTCTTGCTGCCTTGCCACAACCTCTTTCTATTTTTTTTGATTTATTTTTGAATTTAAAAGCATTTAATTCAAATTTAAATTAAATAAAATATGAAAACAAGTATAATTTAAGTTGGGTTGGATTTTATCAAGCTTGAGGACCAAGGAAGCTAACCAAACATGCCAATTTCGTGCTAGCTCATGCATGGAAGGAGAAATCAAATTTTGAAAAGATTTGATTTGATTTGAAACAGAAGTTATTTTGCATTCAATGGCATATCTTTTTCTTTCTTTTTTGCTTCAATATTACACTCTATAAATACCCAACATTGACAAAGACAAAGGGCGAAACCCAGCCCTTGGAAGCAACCCTATTTTTCTTAAAAATTCACAAAGTTGTGATTTTGAATACCACTTTCAACCGGTTTCAAGGAGTTTCAAGCCTTCCATCGTGTTCTTGGATATCCAAACCATTCCAGACCTTTACAGTCAAAACATCGGATCGTGCTCTCTAGCTCTCAGGTTTGGTAAATTTCTTGAATTTGATTTTTGTATTTCATGCATTATTGTCGTTCTTGTTTGCTTGTATGGATTAGGGACACTCAATAGGTCATGAATGATGCATCTATTACAAGCTTACGTAGAAAACACAAACCACAATTGTTAGGGCATTTGGGCTGTTTGATTCGAGCCGGGCGTCTGAGGATTTTCGGGGAAGCGGACACTACCATTGTGTTCGCAACCCTCGATTTAGGGGGGTAGGGTATCCCTTTGCCATTTATTCTTCGTATTTTGCAGGCTTGGCACTTTGGTTGGCCGGAGAAGACGACCGGAGCTAGGGCTTCGGCGTCGTTGACTTGTCTGCGACCGGCGAAGGCATGCGTGGCGAATGGGGCGATCGATTCATCCATTCATAACATCTGGGTCCCACGCGTTTGATTGTGTTTGAATTCCAAAATCATGACACGTTTACCCTTATAATGCATTACTTCCAGTTTTCAAACACCAAGGACAACTAGCTCAGATGGCAACGCGTGTGTGGATTTCCTCAGAGGGCGTGGGTTCGAATCCTGGCATGGCAATTTTCTTTTTTACAGTTTGCAAACTAACTCTTTCTATTTTCTTTTTCTTTTAATATTATTACGTTAATTTAATTAATCTTCAAACATTTTTTTCATGCATTTAAAAAATCACAAAAAATATTTTCTTTTTGCATTATTATCAGAAAAATGTTCATTTAATTTTTCACATTAAAATTAATATTTTTGCATGCATATTTTAATTAATTGCTAATTAACCATTAAATTGACTCTTAATTGTTTTTAATTATCGAAATCGATTCAGAAAATTACCAAAAAATTATCTTATCATCGTATTGCTATTACTAACCTAAAACTTTTTTTCTCATTCAAAAATCATGTTTTTACTAACTTTTTTCCTCCTATGCAATTTTCTCGTATTTTCCGATTATGTATTTGCTTATAGGTTGTAACGTTTCGGACGATTTTCCTTGCTTTTCTTTTTCATATTATGTAACTGCCTATGGGATGTAATAGTTTAATTAGGACTTTTACTTTCCGCACTCCTATTATGTAACTGCCCCAAAGCTGTGTAATAGCGTAGGACTTTTACATTCCGCACTTTACTTTCCGCAATTTACTTTCTACACCCTATAAACTGCTAGTAATTAGGCGTGTATGGAAAGATAAAATTGGACATAGATCACTCATAATGCCAAGATAAAATATCTAAAATCAACACACTCTTTTCACACATGCACCCCTTAAGGTAATTCTCTCTCGTTGCCTTTACGAATACAAATGGTCAAGTCCCGCGAACGTAGAGGTATCCTAGCACCGTTGCCTACAAATATATCATCATAGTCCCTTTGAATCAAAGATCATAGACCCACGATGTCGCCTACGAATACATGATCTCATCCCTTGGTTGTTGCCTACGAAAAGTGATGATCGTCCCTTCGAATGTGCTAGGATACTCCTACAAGTTGCCTTCTATGACAATCCGATGTCCCTTCGAATGTCCCTTCTACATCCAACGAATAGGGTTACCTACCAACTGATGGTATGGATAACGCTATTCTAAAGGAATGTAAAATAACACGAAAACGACCATTCTGAGTAGGTAATAAGACTTTTAGTTGCTTGCTCAAAACAAAAATACTTTTCACACCACACACTTTTGTCAAAGTTCAAACTCTTTTCAAAACATTTCCGAACACTTTGTATACATTCCTACATGAATCATTACAAAGTCAAAGCGAAATGCCTTTTCAAAACATTTTTGTCAAACACACAGAAAGCAATTTTAAAGTGAGCTAGAAGCAACTAAGAGCCCGTAGATAACTACGGATGGAAAGGGGTGCTAATACCTTCCCTTTTCATAACCTTATCCCTTACTCAGAATCTAACAAAGGTCTTTTTCTGTTCTTTTCACCTTCCCTTAATTGGATAAAAGAAAAGTCGATGGCGACTCTTGCTATCCGCACATTTGCGATACAAAAATCTCAAAGTCAGTTCACCGTATTACAGAACTGGCGACTCTGCCGGGGAGACACCCTAAAAGAGAGAATACCTTAGGGATTTTTAGATCATTTTACTGCTTTCTGTTTAATTTGTATGCTTTACTTTTAAGGATTGCATGGGTATTATACTTGTGGGGGATCCTACACCCGAATCCAGGTTTCCTTTAGGTAAGTAGCAATAGATCATCGTGACCGTTAGGCGTATACCGAAACGGTCAACATGATGGCTACGTTAGTGTGACATTTTGGATGTCCTGATACTCTTCATTTCCCAAGTTGAGGATAATATTTGGCTTCTGCGTGGTGTCATCAGCACTGACTCAACTTTTAGAACCTTAATTGACCCATCTTGGCCATTAGAAGTTAGTGAAATGGCCGGCTTTGGTGCAGACTAAGGTTGGCTGATACTCGATGCTACGCTCATTAAGATCAGAATTTTGGGATATTTTCGGTCGACCATTTGGTAGTCGTATTGAAATAAGCGCCTCGAGAAATATCAATGATATGAGATTCCTAGAACAGGTTACTATTATAGGGCGGGATGAACCAACTCAAACTTTTGGTAGGGTAAACACCTATACCTCATGCAAGCCTTAAACCTATGGCTATTGTGAATTATTTGTGCTTGCTAAACATGACATCATGACATCATCGCATTGCATATCATTTCTAACTATTTCAAGGACCTAGGGATTTATCTTTGCTCTATTTTGTAGGGATTATGGCTCCCGGAAAGACTATCGAATCAACTTCATGGGTAAACCTTCTCACTCAAAAATTGGTTTGAGAAATTCCGACCATGCTCGAGTTCATCAAAGACATGGTTATCTACTTGGCTTAGTTATCTCGGTTTTGAAGAAGATATGATGCATGTCCTATTCGGTTCTTTGATCAAAACACCATTGCTTTACATTCCAGTTATCGGTTAGTTCCTACCTTGGAAGAGTTCTCTAAGCTACTTGGGATACCTATTCTTGACCAAATGCCATTCACGGTTTAGAAAAGGTTCCTAAGTGCGAAGACATTACATCGACATTACATCTAAAGCGCTCGAGACATTGAAGCCAATTGGGAAACAAGCGGAGTCAAGGGTTTACTTGCTAAGTTCCTCATTAAAAGCCCGAGAATTCCTCAAAGCTATGAGTTTCCATGCATTTGAAGACATTGTGGCCTTGCTAATCTATGGTTTGGTTCTATTCCCTAACTCGGATCAATTCATAGATGTCAACGCCATCAAGTTATTCCTTACTCGCAATCTTGTGCCTACTTTACTTGGAGACATCCTACATTCTCTCCACACTCGTACTATCAAAAGACAAGGAACTCTCACGTGTTGTATACCGTTGCTTTCCAGGTGATTTATTTCGCACCTTCCTCCATCAGTTTTGAAGAACGAGCAAAGGTTGAAGTGGTCTCAAAGACTAATGTCACTCTCTCATTCAGATATCCGTTGGTGTCTTTTCTCTCAAAAGGACTTCACATTCATTAAAAGTTATGGAGAATTCCCTAATGTAACACTCATTGGCATAAGGGGAGGTATTACTTATAACCCTTCTCTAGCTCTACGTCAGTTTGGTTATGCTCGAAGAGATGGTCCTCACGATATGCTTCTCCAAGGTATTGTGTTCAACTACAACCACGATCTCGAATTACCAGAAGGTTCATACGCTTGGGGCATGGTAAAGAAGGCGATACCAAGACTTTGGGAACCAAAACTCCATTCCTTGGGAACCTTACCTCAAATGGGTGCGAGCTCGAGCTCAAAACCTCATGATGCCATTTACACCGTGTTACGGTAATTATGGAACTGTTGCTATAGGTGGCGTATCCTATCTTGTTCTCCATCCCATGCCTACTAATTTGAAGACTTGAAGAGGTCTGGATTCAACTAAAGAAGAAGGGATACATTGAAGCTCGGTGCTATGCAAGCGAGAAGAAGGTACTAGAGTTGACCAAGCTACTTCACGAGGAAGAAACATCAGCCTACCTCGGCACAAAGGAAGCACCCATGGGAGATTTAGAGCTTTAGGATTTTGTTCTTTTATTTTATTTTTGAACTATCTTTTGTACTTAAAAGAAAAAAGAATAAGCAGAGAACTAATAAATGTTTGTTCGTGCTTGTTTAACAAATTTAAATCCTAAGGTCCTTGAAAACATTGCATTGCATTACATAAACATCGCATATCATGGCATAACATTTGCATAAGCGGTACATTGAAGATCGGTTTTCTCATTTTTCGCTATTTATTTTAGCGAAATGGCTCTTGAGCAGTATGTCAAAGATCTTGAGGCTCGAGAATGCTCGGTTCAAGATGTTCACCAACTTGGTCCAAGGCAAGAAGATCTAAAAAGCTCATCAACAAAAGAAGAAGGTCATTGGTGTTCTCAACATGGGAAGGCGTCACAAAGGTGGTTAGCAGATTGAGTTCTCGGAAAGAGTGTCAAGGCGGGGAAGTGTCAAGGGCAGCGAAGATGACCAGCGTGAGCACGAGAAGAAAGGAGAAGATTATGAGGGTGATCAATACTCTTATGAGGATGACAAATACAAGCATCTTGAAGACCGTCGAATCTGTGGAAAATCTAAAGATGTTCGGTGAATTTTGATGATCGAGTCTTGTTCTGGTGTGTTGATTCCTCCCAAGTTTAAAGTTCCTACTTTTGCCAAATATGATGGCATGTCTTGTCGAGCTGCATTTGAAGTCCTATGTTCGAGAAGATCCCCCTTGATGACGAGAAAGTTGTGGATGCATTACTTTCAAGAGGTTTGTCGAACTCAATTGGGTGGTATTATCGACTAGAGGCGACCATATCCGTACTTGGGTGACTTGGCGGATGCTTTCTAGAGGAGTATGAGTACAATCTGAATTGGAACCCACTGCATGCAACTCTGAGCATGTCTATGGGTCGTGATGAGAAGTTCAAAGTATGCTCGAAATGGAGATCTAGCGGAAGAGTTCAACCACCCTTGTCCAATAGGGAGTTGGTTTATATGTTCATGGGAACAGCCCATTCTTCAATCATCGATTGGAAACTCTTGATAGGATTCACCGAGTTGATATTGACGAGGATGTTGGTATCAAGGCGGAAAAATTCGGTGAGTCATCCTCAATCTTGGGAAGAGATCTTTTGGTGGTAAGAAAGAAGCTAATCTTGTGTATGGAAAAGCGAGCCAAGACCGACTGCGCTCAATCGTGGGGGCAATTGTGATCTCGATCCTACATCGGCTGAACCGGCGAGACCATGCGCGTAACGGAATCGCCATGAAGGCAGTTCTGAATCAACATGTCATTGTCGCAAGCCTTGCAACACATGTTGAAAGCGGTGATTACCTTGAGGATCCTCCTCGAATATCAACACTTCCTCTCAGAGATACAATCCTAATGCTAAGTGTGCTTACCACTCCAACAGCCCGGGACATAAGCGATGATTGTTGGGCTGACGAACAAGATTCAAGATATGATTGAAGCTAAGCAGTTGAGTTTGATCCTCTGTCGAGACTCGAGATGTGATCAACGCTCTATGCCTAACCATGACAAAGTTCCAATGCTATTGACAAGACCTCTTATGTTTTCAACATAGATGACTTGACCATTCCTCGATGGTATTAAGAAGAATTTGCTACAAGCGGTGTCAATCTAGGATGCCCGGAGGTGTCGTTGGTGCCCATCTGCGCTGATGGATGTGCTTGGTTGAGAAGGCGTATTGGTGCATGATGGATAGCAAAAGTGCTATTTACGCCATCACTGTGGAAAATCGTGTGAAGACTTGTCTAAAATCGAAGATCGAAGATGTGAGCGAAGCGTGCGGTATGGGATACCTTGGGTCAACCAAGTGGAAAGTTTGATTATATGGTGAAGTACACTATTCCTGAAATCTACAAGATTCCTATTGAAGATGTTAAAGCAACCGGATGGGGAGACGATTTCCCAGAAGACTATGCTGATGTTAACACAATAAGGATTTCCTCTGCTAATCACACGTGCCTAGGTGGCACTTTTCATTACTTCTCTCGGACCAGTTCCATACTCCTCTGACAAAGCTATCCCTTGGAACTATGGAGCTGAGGTTTACTATCATGGCGTCAAGCAAGACCCTCTGACCGTCGAGGATTTTTATGTTAAAGCTACCATTCCTGACATTGACAACATCAGGATCAAGTAAGGTGACGAGGCGGAAGAGTGGTTTCTCCGAGATATCTCCTCAAAGACAACTCCAGCTCGCATTCTAGCTATTCAACCAGCTCCCGAAGCTAGAGGGAAAGAACCAGTAACTCATCCTGCTCCTACAGAAGTACCAAAGGAAGTTGCTGAAGATACCTCCAAACAAGAAATGGAGGAAATTCTGAAGATTATCAAGAAAAGTGACTACAATGTTGTGGAACAGTTGGGACAGACTCTGTCCAAGATCTTCATGCTTGCTCTGCTCTTTTACTCTGAGGCTCATGCTAAAGCCTTGGTGAAGTTTCTGAAGAATTCTCACGTACCGCAAGACACCACTACCGATCAATTTGAAGTTTGTATTGCAAGCCTGGCTGCCAACAACGGCCTAGGCTTATCGATCTTGATTTGACTCCGTGAAGAAACACAACAAAGCCTTGCATCTACATTGGATGCAAGGCGTTACATGTCTCATGTTTTGGTAGATACTGGTTCTTCTCGAATATCCTACCAAGAGTGCTTTGACCGACTTGATGTTGAAGGTTTAGTCTTGAAGCCTAGCGACATAATTGTGAGAGCTTTTGATGGTTCTAAGCGAACAATACTTGGAGAGCTCATTTTGCCTGTTAAAGTCGGTTCCCAGACTTTTGGCTCCACTTTCTTTGTCATGGACATCCTTCACTTACTCTTGCTACTTGGGCCCTTGGATACATGGGGCGGTACCTCTACCTTACATAAGAAGAAGTACCTAGTGAAGGGAAGGTTATTCAGGTATGTGGTGAAGAGGAATACATGGTCAGTCATCTAGAGACTTTTTGATATCTCGAGATGGAGGGTGAATTCTTCGAAACTCCCTGTCAAGCTTTCAAAACAGTTCCAAGAGTCATGCCTGTTGACTCTCCTGTTACTCTTGAAGTTACACAAGTTCCACCTAGGATGGCCTCGTTGAAGATGCTCAGTGCGGTTGAAAAGGAGGTAGCGCTATTTGGGTCGACTCACGATCTTCCTTTCAAAGTTGACAAAATTGGTTTAGGCTTCACCATCAGTCGAAAATGATGCGCCCATGACGTGCGGCCAACTTCCTGCATCGGCCGAATGGAGTTCATGCTATAGAAGGCGGTGACAATGACTTGACATCGACAAGTGGATCTTCCAAACTCCGACAATGGACTCAACAATTGGAAGGTGAAGACGTCATACCAATCTCCTTTAGATAGGAGTAATTGCCTTTGTTTTGTTTTGCTTTTCGTTTTATGCTTTGGACAATAAACTTTAAAGCCTAGTGCCTTGCGGGGCATCATGGCTCGTTGTGAGGTTATCATCATCATTTGCATATTTTCATTCAATAAAATCGTTGGAATTTTGCATTTAATTGTTTTCTTTCTTTTACTTTATCACCCTTCAAAAGCTATGTGTTTCTTACACACACCCACGTGATACACTAGAATCACTCGAATCTAGTTGATATGACTATGCTATTGCTAAATATGACGATAATCCGATCTACCAAGCCGAAGGCGAAGGTGAGGAAGATTGTGAAGTGCCGGAGAACTTGTCGGTACTACTGACAAGAAGAGCAGTTATCTGACCGCATGAAGAGTCGAGTTGAGGTTGTGAATCTAAATGCTGATGAAGCGAGAAAAGAGATCAAGATAGGAGCGGGTATTGAGAGCGATGTCAAGGAAGATTGGTTCGGATGCTACGAGACTATATCGAGGTTTTGCTTGGTCATACGAAGACATGCGAGTCTAAGCGTTGACATTGTGGTACACGATTCTGGACAAAGAAGGTTTTCTCGGTGAAGCGAAGGTTCATCATCGTCACGAGATGTCGAGAAAATCAAAGCGAAGTTATGAAGCGAGTTCAGCGGTTTCTAGTTGTTACTTCTTATCCATGATGGGTTGCAAGCGTGTCTTGGTACCTAAGTATGGTAAAATCTGAGATGTGTGTGGATTATAGAGATCGAACAATGCGAGTCAGAAAGCGATTTTCCGCTTGCTCATATTGATGTTACGGTTGACAACACTCAACACAAAGTTTTCTCCTTCATGGATGGTTTCTCGGTTACAACGGATCAAAATGGCTCTTGAAGACATGGAAGACTACTTTCATTACGGTGGGGCACTACGCTATAAATTCATGCCGTTCGGATGAAGGCGCCACTTATCGGTGCCATGGTGGCATTATTTCATGACATGATTCATCACGAGATAGAGGTCTCGTCGGCGACATGATAGCTCGATCCGGTGAAGAAGAACATCTCGATCATTTGCGAGAAACTATTTGTGATTGAAAAGTACATATTAAGACTCAACCTAACAAGTGCACCTTTAGAGTCGGATCCGGTAAACTCCTAGGGTTTGTTGTCGATGGTAAAGGTATTGAGGTTGACCCGCCAAGGTTAAAGCTATTGAAATGCGGTTCCCTTGAGAAGGAGGTGAGGTTTCTTGGGACGATTGAATTACATTGCAGATTCATTGCACATCTAAGCGCTACTTGTGAGCCAATCTTCAAATTCTTGAAGAAAGATCGGTGGTAGAATGGAACAACGATTGCGGATCGGTTTGACAAAATCAAGGTACCTACGAATCCTCCTATCACGATGCCGCTTTCGAAGAAGACCTCTTATCATGTACTTGGCGGTGTTAGAGAATTCAATGGGGTGTGTGTTGGGTCAACATGGCCAGTGCAGTCGAAAAGAGTATGCAATATACTACCTTAGCAAAAAGTTTACCGATTGTGAAACAAGATACTCACAACTCGAGAAAACTTGTAGCGCTTTGGCTTGGGCTGCTCGCCGACTAAGACAGTATATGTTGACTCAAACTACCTTGTTAATTTCCAAGATGGATCCGATAAAATACATCTTTGAGAAACCAGCTCTCTCCGGAAGAATAGTAAGATGGCAAATGATCCTGACCGAGTACGACATCCAGTATACTTCTCAGAGAGCGATCAAAGGAAGTGTAGTAGCCGATCATTTGGCTCATCAAGCCGTAGATGACTATTAGTCTATGCAGTTCAAATTTCCAGATGAGGATGTTTTGTTAGTTACTGATTGCGAAGAACCAGGACCAGACGAAGGACCTGAACAAGGATCCCGATGGACCATGGTCTTTGATGGAGCCTCAAACGCACTTGGCAATGGCATTGGCGCCATCGTTACATCCCCTACAGGCGGACATACACCTTTCACCGCAGATTATGTTTCGATTGCACCAACAACATGGCGGTCTGAGCGTGCATCATGGGTATTAAAGCTGCTATTGACTTAAGAATCAAATTCTTGCAAGTGTATGGAGACTTAGCTTTAGTGATCAGTCAGATTAAAGGCGAGTGGGATACAAAGCATCCAAATCTTATTCCATATCGAGAGCATGTTCTGAGTTTGATCCCCTACTTCGAAGAGATTACTTTTGACCATATTCCACAAGAGGAGAATCAGTTGGCAGACGCATTAGCCACTATGTCATCTATGTTTAAGGTCAGATGGGACAACGAGGCTCCCCAAATCATCATTGAAAAGTTTGACGAACCAGCATACTGTTGTGAACTTAATACAGAAGAGAAACCTTAGTACTACGACGTGAAGACTTGAGACTCAGGAATATCCCGCAAGGGCATCTATCAATGATAAGAAGTTCTTGAGAAGATTTGCATCCAAATTCTTTCTCAGCAACGACATCTTATACAAGCGCAACCATGACTTGTGCTTACTCCGCTGTGTAGACCAGAAAACAGTAGAACGTATCATGGAAGAGTTACACGAAGGCGCATTTGGTACCTACTCTAGTGGACATGCAATGGCTAAGAAGATTCTGAGAACAGGTTACTATTGGTCCACCATGGAAGCTGATTGTCACCGCTATGCTCGATCTTGTCACAAATTCCCAGATATACGCAGACAAAGTGCACGTGCCTCCAGTACCATTGAATGTTCTAACCGCTCCTTGGCCTTTCGCAATGTGGGGCATTGACATGATCGGAGAAATCAAGCCCACCGCTTCCAACGGACATCGTTTCATCCTTGTGGCAATTGACTATTTCACCAAGTGGGTAGAAGCAACCTCGTTCGCATCTGTTACCAAGAATGTTGTGGCTCAATTCATCAAGCATAATCTTATCTGTCGGTATGGCACTCCTGAAAGGATTATCATAGATAACGGCTCTAATCTCAACAATAAGATGATCACCGAACTCTGCACGCAGATCAAGATCAAGCATCACAATTCATATCCATATTGGCCTAAGATGAATGGCGCAGTAAAAGCCGCCAACAAGAATATCAAGAAGATTATACAGAAGATGACGGTGACTTACAAGGATTGGCATGAGATGTTTCCATTTGCTCTTCATGGTTGTCGCACTACAGTGCGAACATCAATAGGGGCAACCCCCTTCTCTCTTGTATACGGCATAGAAGCAGTCATACCAATTGAGGTTCAGATACCCTCAACAAGAGTCCTCCAGGACGCAGAGCTAGGCGAAGATGATTGGATCCAGACTCGTCTCGACCAGATTAACTTGATTGATGAGAAACGACTCGCGTCCATCTGTCATGGACAAATTTATCAGAAACGGATGATCAGGGCATTCAACAAGAAAGTCAAGCATCGAGGCTACCAAGTCAGTGATCTAGTAGTCAAGCGCATCATTCTTCCACAAGGTGATCCCAAGGGCAAATGGACTCCCACCTCGAGGACCGTTTGTAGTCAAAGCAGTATTTTTAGGCGGGCTATGATACTTAGCACCATGGATGGCGAAGACTTCCCACCCTGAGCGAGACATAGTCAAAATACTACGCATAAGCGAGACCCGCTGGGTCGGTGACCTAGGCAAAATAAGGCATCTGGCGAACCAAAGGGTTCGGGCAAAAGTTAAGGATATATATAAAACATTTACACCCGGCAAGTCGAAAACCTGCAAAGGCGGCTTGGGCAAAAAAGGGTATCCCGGTAGACTAAAAACCCGAAAGGGCGGTTTAAGCAAAAGTTAGGGATTTAAGCGTACGACTATGTCTCATCCAGGTCACCTATCTAGACTACTACTATCCATTCAAGATTCAAATGGCGAAAATCAATTCACTCACTTTCTCTTGTGAGGAGATGAGATAGTCGAAATATATGAGTACTAGCATAGTTGAAACTTAACGAGATTGTTTCCGCATAGCCTTTACTTTTCTTGTGTACAAACTACTTGGCCATACGCCACCTTTCAAATTAATATAAGTTCTTTACAATTCCCACTGTTGTTGTTTGCATAAAGTCCAACGTTTGCTGTGAATGATTATATGCATTTGATAATAAAAATCGGTTTACAAACATGCGAAAAGTGAACGAACAAAGTAATTACTACAGGCTTTAGGAATTGAGATGACGACGAAAGTCACCAATACATTCCCCTGCAGAGTACAATCCCCACAAAGATGTCACTCACTACAAACCTTCCCCAGCGGAGTACACATTTTCCTCCACTAGTCCAGACATTCCAAGCCTTATCACGTTAGTCCCCGAGCAGTGATTCCAATCAACTGAACCTTGTTACATCAGTCTCCAAGCAGTAACGATTCATCACCAGCGAGTATTTATCCCGGTAGAATATCTCGGCAATCATCATTCCCCGGGCAGCAGTAATATCCAGACTCGAAACTTGGTCAGATAGTGCATCGGAGGAAACCTACATTTGTATTCCCCATCCAGAGGTTTCAACGGGCTCCAAATCCTCCTAGCCCCATCCCCCAGTAACAATCAAATACTCTCGGCAAGATATCGCGCAAGATCCCATGGGCGCTTCCTAAATTCTCCCAGTGAGTCTACACACAGATCCTCGGCGGTGTACCTCGGTCTCTACCATCCTCAACAATATAAATATCTAGGCTCAAGACTCTTGGATAGTGCATCGGAGAAATCAAGGATACCTCTTCTCTTTCAAAAGTAGGGTTTTCATCCGTTTCTTCACCAAGCGAAGCCGGAATCCCCAACGAACATCCACATCTTCTTCAAGATGGATATGTTTTGAAATACCACAACATCTATCATTCATACATTGTACATAGAAGTCATAATTTGTGCATATATCATTCATCGCATTACATCATGCATCATGATCGCATAAGACTAACGATATTCCATCAAAGTTTCTTTTGTTTTCCCAAGCGGTGAAAATCATTTACGAAATAGCGGGTCGGGATTAATGCGAAGCAAGGCGGGAAAACTATACGAGCGACCGCCCGTTTGTCCTCCGACAACGGATCCGAGGATTAATACGCGGATGGGAAACCCTATCCACGATCACTCGGGTTGTCCTCGACAGCGGGCATTGGATCAACACGAAACTGCAGGAAGCTATCCACATTCGCGATTATTATCCCTCGGAGTAATCAAGGCGAAGATTTATTCGACTCTCTCTTATTATCAGCAGCGACTCACAGTGCGGTATGCGACTCGATTGCCGGATGGCATCTTAAGCCCATCTCCGACTATTTGTCGACATCTCTCCACTTTCAAAATGTTGCATATTTGGTTAAAAAACCAATACAAACCATTATCTCCATTCATAGACGAGCACAAAGTCTAATGTACGACTCTCTCCGGATGGCATCTTAAGCCCATCTCCGACGATTCTCTTATTTCAGGCGACGTTCTTGAGTCTAACGTGCGACTCATTCCCCAGCTAAATCTCCAGTTTCTCCAAATGGCATCTATAAGCCCATTCCCGCATCATCAATAAACAGCGAGTGCAAATTTTCAGGTGTACTCGAGTGTTCAATCATCTTCTACCTCTAGGTCACGAAAGGTAAGAATGCCAATCCAATCCTTCCAGTACAAGAAGATTGAACAGGGGCAGCTGTCATACCCCAAAATTTTCCCTCCTACTTCTCAAGACATTTCATACATCCATACTCAAGGATTCCTCAAGGGATGATCAGACAAACCCTTTGCTAGACAATCAACCCAAACTAGGGTTTGGCAATTCTCAGATCAAAATGGACTTCCAACATCTCTAATGGTCATAATGCCTCCTCATAGGCTTCAAAGAATCTCCATGTCAAGTTTCAATCCCTACAAGTCAAGTTTCCTCAGACAATTGCTCAGATGGTTGAAAATCAGTTGTATTGGACAAAAAGTCAACTATGGTCAACATACAGTCAAACTTCATGATTTTTGGTCAACATTTTCATTTTGAAGTCACATTCATCATTTGATCAAGGGTTGATCATAATTCATCAAGAAAACTCAAGATTTGCTCAAAAGTCAAACTTTCCAAATTAGGGTTTTCTAGAGAAAAGTCAACCGAACTTTGACTGAGCATAACTTCTTCATACTTTATCAGAAAATTTTCCACCACCTCACATTTTGAAGAGAATTCAATTCTCTACAACTTCATGTCTCACAAGCATGGTCACAAAATGCTTCATTTTGAAGATATGGATCAAAACATTACAGGTCCTTTTCAAAGTCAACTTTTTGTACTGAAGTGATATTGAGCATGGAAACTCCAATTGAGATGAAACAAAAGAGGTTACTTAGAGGACATCTAGAGCTTTCTAAAAAGTCCAAGAACACTCAAAAATGTTGAAAATTCAGCAAGATACACCTTGTACAAGTTGGGCATATTTGAGCAATTGCACAAAGAAAGATACTTGTCAAAATCCAATTTTTTCCAAATGGGCCTATAATTTTATGATCCAAACTTGATCGTAATATTATTTGTGACCTCTTGATGCCTTGCCATGACCTCTTTCTATTTTTTTTAATGTATTTTTGAATTTAAAAGCATTTAATTCAAATTTAAATTAAATAAAATATGAAAACAAGGTATAATTTAAGTTGGGTTGGATTTTTATCAAGCTTGAGGACCAAGGAAGCCCACCAAACATGCCAATTTCGTGCTAGCTCATGCATGGAAGGAAAAATCAAATTTTAAAAAGATTTGATTTGATTTGAAAGAGAAATTATTTTGCATTCGATGGCATATCTTTTTCCTTTCTTTTTGCTTCAATATTACACTCTATAAATACCCAACACATTGACAAAGACAAAGGACGAAACCCTAGCCCTTGGAAGCAACCCTATTTTTCTTAAAAAATTCACAAAGTTGTGATTTTCGAATTCCATTTTCCAGCCAGTTTCAAGGAGTTTCAAGCCTTCCATCGTGTTCTTGGATATCCCCAGCAACCATTCCCAGCCTTTACACGAAGTCAAAACATCCCAGATCGTGCTCTCTAGCTCTCACCGGTTTGGTAAATTTCTTGAATTTGATTTTTGTATTTCATGCATTATTAATCGTTCTTATTTGCTTGTATGGATTCAGGACAGTCAATAGGTCATGAATGATGCATCTCATGCAAGCTTGCACGTAGAAAACACAAACCACCATTGTTAGGGCATTTGAAACTGTTTGATTCGAACTGGCTGATACAGGGATTTTCAGGGCAAACGGACACCACCATCGTGTTCGCAGCCCTCGATTTAGGGGGGTAGGGTATCCCTTTGCCATTTATTCTTCGTATTTTGCAGGTTTGGCACTTTGGTTGGCCGGAGAAGACGACCAGAGCTAGGGCTCCGGCGTCGTTGACATGTCTGCGACCGGCGAAGGCATGCGTGGTGAAAGGGAGCGATCTGATTCGTCCATTCATAACATCTGGGTCCCACGCGTTTGATTGTGTTTGAATTCCAAAATCATGACACTTTTACCCTTATAATGCATTGCTTCCAGTTTTCAAACACCAGAGACAGCTAGCTTAGATGGCAACGCGTGTGTGGATTTCCTCAGAGGGCGTGGGTTCGAATCCTGGCATGGCAATTTTCTTTTTTACAGTTTGCAAACTAACTCTTTCTATTTTCTTTTTCTTTTAATATTATTACGTTAATTTAATTAATCTTCAAACATTTTTTTCATGCATTTAAAAAATCACAAAAAATATTTTCTTTTTGCATTATTATCAGAAAAATGTTCATTTAATTTTTCACATTAAAATTAATATTTTTGCATGCATATTTTAATTAATTGCTAATTAACCATTAAATTGACTCTTAATTGTTTTTAATTATCGAAATCGATTCAGAAAATTACCAAAAAATTATCTTATCATCGTATTGCTATTACTAACCTAAAACTTTTTTTCTCATTCAAAAATCATGTTTTTACTAACTTTTTTCCTCCTATGCAATTTTCTCGTATTTTCCGATTATGTATTTGCTTATAGGTTGTAACGTTTCGGACGATTTTCCTTGCTTTTCTTTTTCATATTATGTAACTGCCTATGGGATGTAATAGTTTAATTAGGACTTTTACTTTCCGCACTCCTATTATGTAACTGCCCCAAAGCTGTGTAATAGCGTAGGACTTTTACATTCCGCACTTTACTTTCCGCAATTTACTTTCTGCACCCTATAAACTGCTAGTAATTAGGCATGTATGGAAAGATAAAATTGGACATAGATCACTCATAATGCCAAGATAAAATATCTAAAATCAACACACTCTTTTCACACATGCACCCCTTAAGGTAATTCTCTCTCGTTGCCTTTACGAATACAAATGGTCAAGTCCCGCGAACGTAGAGGTATCCTAGCACCGTTGCCTACAAATATATCATCATAGTCCCTTTGAATCAAAGATCATAGACCCACGATGTCGCCTACGAATACATGATCTGATCCCTTGGTTGTTGCCTACGAAAAGTGATGATCGTCCCTTCGAATGTGCTAGGATACTCCTACAAGTTGCCTTCTATGACAATCCGATGTCCCTTCGAATGTCCTTCTACATCCAGAATAGGGTTACCTACCAGCGATGGTATGGATAGCGCTATTCTAAAGGAACGTAAAATAACACGAAAACGACCATTCTGAGTAGGTAATAAGACTTTTAGTTGCTTGCTCAAAACAAAAATACTTTTCACACCACACACTTTTGTCAAAGTTCAAACTCTTTTCAAAACATTTCCGAACACTTTGTATACATTCCTACATGAATCATTACAAAGTCAAAGCGAAATGCCTTTTCAAAACATTTTTGTCAAACACACAGAAAGCAATTTTAAAGTGAGCTAGAAGCAACTAAGAGCCCGTAGATAACTACGGATGGAAAGGGGTGCTAATACCTTCCCTTTTCATAACCTTATCCCTTACTCAGAATCTAACAAAGGTCTTTTTCTGTTCTTTTCACCTTCCCTTAATTGGATAAAAGAAAAGTCGATGGCGACTCTTGCTATCCGCACATTTGCGATACAAAAATCTCAAAGTCAGTTCACCGTATTACAGACCCACCGGGAGACACAGCTGGGGAAATATCAAGGAGAATCCCGATCTATCTCCATATTAGTGCATCCGGATATCCTGCGATACAGTGTTAGTGGAGTGACCCTGACATGATGTAACAAGTCCGTCTGCCATCCAGATCACTCAAGCCTTAAAGCAATATTCAAAAAGTTTCTGATCATGGTAAAACCAACAATGTTTATATATGCAAAATTTTACCACAAAACTTTGAACGTCTTTCGCAAACAAATCAGTAAATGCAAGAAATTAATTGACAAGAAAAAACTCATTTTATTGATTGAAAGTGAGCTTATAAATAGGCAAGTACAATAGGAGGCAATTCCTGAAATGAGGAAATTGCAAAAGAAAAAATAAGAGGAAAACTAAAACGCATGGCAATGCGACAATGAATCCTCATTGGGTTCCAACCCTGCTATCAGTCTTATAACTCCAACTATCTCATCACTTCGCTTTTCCCGTAAAAGGTGATTGGCTTGATCACTTCCCTTCGGAGTAGCTCGAGATGTTAACATAAAGTGCAACCATTGATCTATTAAGCATGTTTATGTATAGTATCTCTTAACTACGTCCGCGTTCACGGGTAGTGGAAAATCCTCTCCGTCAATCATTGTGAGCATCATGGCGCCACCCGAAAATACTTTGTTCACAACAAACGACCCTTCATAATTTGGTGTCAACTTGCCCCGCGGGTCTCCTTGGGGAAGAATTATTCTCTTTAGCACAAGATCACCGGGTTGGTAATTTTGAGGTCGCACTCGTTTGTCATGTGCTCTCTTCATTCTCTGCTGATAAATCTGCCCATGACCAACAACTGCCAACCGTTTCTCATCAATGAGATATAACTGGTCCAAGCGATTCTGCACCCACTCGTCTTCATCAAGTTCTGCATCTTTCATGATTCTTAATGAAGGGATCTAAACTTCGATTGGAAGCACAACTTCCATGCCATAAATAAGAGAGAACGGGGTTGCCCCTGTTGAAGTGCGAGCGGTAGTCCTGTAACCATGCAAAGCGAAAGGCAACATCTCATGCCAATCCCAATAGGTTACTACCATCTTCTACACAATCTTCTTGATGTTCTTATCCGCTGCTTCAACAGCTCCGTTCATCGTTGGGCGGTACGGGGACGTATTATGGTGCTTAATCTTAAAGGACTCACAAAGCTCCTTCATCATCTTGTTGTTAAGATTTGACCCATTATCTGTGATGATGTTGTCAGGAATCCCATAACGGAAGAGGATGTTGTGCTTGATAAACCGAGCAACCACCTGCTTGGTGACGCTTGCGTAGGATGCTGCTTTAACCCACTTGGTAAAATAATCTATTGCAACCAAAATGAAGCGATGTTCGTTGGGTGCTGTCGGCTCAATATTTCCGATCATATCAATGCCCCACATAGAAAATGGCCAAGGAGAGGTTAAAACATTCAAAGGCGATGGTGGAACATGCACCTTGTCAGCATATACTTGGCATTTGTAGCAAATCCGGGCATGATTAAAATAATCGACCTCCATGGTGGACCAGTAATACCCAGCTCGTAAGATCTTTTTAGCCATAATGTGCCCACTGGAATGAGTTTCGAATGAGCCCTCGTGCATCTCTTCAATGATCTTTGCAGCTTCGTCTTTACCAACACATCTGAGCAACAACCCGTCATGATGTTTACAGTATAGCACACCGTTGTTGAGGAAGAAATTTGCCGAGAATCTTCTCAAGAACTTCTTATCTATCACAGAAGCTTCCTCAGGATACTCTTGAGTTTCAAGATATCGCTTGACATCGTAGAACCAAGGATTTACGTCTTTCTCTGCCTCAATCTCGAAACAAAAGGCCGACTCATCCAATCTCTGAATGGTTATCGAAGGCGCTTAATTAGCCCATTTGACTTTAAACATGGATGCTAGGGTGGCCAAAGCATCAGCCAGGTTGTTCTCTTCCCATGAAATGTGATCGAAAGTGATTTCCTCGAAGTAAGGAATGAACTTCATCACACGCTCTCTGTAGGGAATCAGATTTGGGTGACGAGTCTCCCAATCTCCGTTAATATGGAAAATCACAAGTGCAGAGTCTCCATACACTTTTAGATGCTTAATTATCAAGTCAATTTCTGCCTCGATACCAAAGATACAAGCCTCATATTCAGCCATGTTATTGGTGCAATCAAAGCAGATTCGAGTTGTGAATGGGATATGATGACCGTCCAGAGTAGTGATTACTGCACCAACACCGTTGCCTAACTCATTGGAGGCTCCATCAAAAACCAAAGACCATTTGGATCCTGGTTTGGGTCCCTCATCTAGGCCTGGGATGTTACAATCCCGAATGTACATTATATCCTCATCAGGAAATTCAAACCTCATTGGCTGATAATCGCCCACTAGCTGGTGAGCAACGTAGTCTGCCAACACACTACTCTTGATAGCTTTCTGAGTAGTATACTGGATGTCATACTCTGTTAAGATCATTTTCCACCTGGCGATCTGGCCTGTCAAAGCTGGCTTCTCAAATATGTACTTGATCGGATCCATCTTGGATATAAACAAGGTTGTGTGGGTCGACATATACTGCCTTAGTCGGTGAGCAGCCCACACTAAAGCATAGCAAGTTTTCTCGAGCAGTGAGTATTTTGTTTCACAGTCGGTAAACTTTTTGCTTAGGTAGTATATTGCATGCTCTTTTCGACCAGACTCGTCATGTTGGCCCAGCACACACCCCATCGAGCTTTCAAGCACTGCCAAGTACATGATCAACGACCTGTCCTCCACGGGAGGCACGCGAATTGGAGGTTCCTGCAGATACTCTTTTATCTTGTCGAATGCGACTTGACAATCGTCATTCCACCTGACCATCTGATCCTTTCTTAACAACTTGAAGATAGGTTCACATGTGGCAGTCATGTGAGAGATCTTCTTGGTTCAGGCATCTCTTGAATTGCTTTTACTTTAGCAAGATCAACCTCAATACCTCTTTCACTTACAACAAAACCTAACAGCTTGCCAGGTCGTACGCCGAACGTACACTTGTTCGGATTCAGCCTCAGTCTGAATTTCCTCAATCTATCACACAACTTCTGTAGGTGTACCAGATGCTCTTCTTTGTCCTGAGATTTAGCAATCATGTCGTCGACATATACCTCTATCTCTTTATGGATGATATCATGAAAAAGAGTTACCATTGCGCGCTGGTACATTGCCCCGACATTCTTCAATCTGAAAGGCATCACCTTGTAACAGAAAGTTCCCCATGAGGTAATGAAAGTTTTTTTAGCCATGTCTTCCGGTGCCATCTTGATCTGATAATACCCGGAAAAGCCATCCATGAACAAAAACACTTTTGCATGAGCTGTATTATCCTCTAATATGTCAATATGAGGAAGCGGGAAGTCATCTTTCGGACTTGCTCTATTCAGATCCCTGTAATCCACACACATTCTAACCTTGCTGTCCTTCTTGGGCACAAAAACAATGTTGGCAACCCACGAGGGGTAAGAGATGACTTTCAGAAAGCCTGCATCAAGCTGTTTCTGGACTTCCTCTTTGATCTTCTTAGACATCTCAGGATGAGTTCTTCGAAGTTTCTGCTTAACGGGAGGATAGTCTTCTTTCAAAGGTAGCTTATGCACAACAATATCGGTATTCAACCCAGGCATGTCTTCATAAGACCAAGCGAAGATATCTGAATACTCTCGAAGTAGTTCAATCAATCTTTGTTTCACGCTGTCTTCTAAAGCGGCCCCGACTTTAACCTCTCTAATAACATCAGAACTTCCCAGATTCACTTTCTCAATCTCTTCCTGATGCGGTTGGATAACCTTCTCCTCTTGTTCTAACATTCTTGATATCTCTTTAGGGAGTTCACAATCTTTCTCACCTTCCTCTTCGGCTTGGTTGATCGGATTATCGAAGTCATAAAGAGCGATAGCAGAGTCGTTATCAAAGGGATCTATTAGGAGTGTGGGATTATATCTGCATGATTGATTTTAATGCTTATTTTAGTTTTTTAGATGATAAAAGAAAAATAAAGCATTGCCATTTTGTGTTTTAAAATTGTGATGTAAAATAGAAGGAAAGGGAACAAAACATTTGAATGAAAAGACGTTCTTTATTTCATGATAAAAAGTTGCATATGCAAACATGGTGGCCCTACATATGATTCAACTGCCTGGCGAGCACGAGTGTGCATGATAAAACAAAAGAAAATTACTCTTTGACCATCGTGGTAGGGCCAGGTCTTCGAGGTCGATTGTTGAAGCTCCATGCCAGGGACACTAGGACGGATCCACTTGTCAATATCAAACTCATTATCAAAATCATCCACAGTTTGCTTGTCCAGGACTGATGCCAGCACTAGAAAACCTCACAAGAGTAACCACTTTGGGTGCTTTAAGAAACTAACAGCGCAGGACAGGGTCAAAACCCAACCCGAACATGTTGAATTTGGGTGCTACCTCCACCACACGGCCCCAACCTTCAGGGCGCCTAGCCTTGACCACAACTTTTGCATCCTTCAAAGATTCCATGGATGATTCTGGTTTATCTTTCTTAACCTCCTCCTGCTGAGGGGTCTTCAACATGTGCACCGTTTCAAAGCCTTGAAACGGAGTCTCATGAATCTCACCATCGACCTCGACATAGCGAAAGGAAGCAAGATGGCTCACAATGTATTCTTCTTCAGCACAGACTGTGATAGTTTTCCCTTCAACGGGGTACTTCAACTTCTAGTGAAGAGTGGATGTGACCGCTCCAGCTTTATGGATCCATGGATGACCCAAGAGGAAATAGTAGGCGGGCTGGATGTCCATGACAAATAATGTTGTAACAAAGAGCTGAGGGCCGACTTTGATGGGGAGATCCACTTCTCCAAAAACATATCATCTTGAACCATCAAATGCTTTTACAATCAGATCACTAGGACGGAGTTCAATACCACCGTAGTCAATCTTCATCAGTGCGAATTTGGGAATCACATTGAGCGAGGAACCAGTATCAACCAACACTTGGGACAAAGTGGTGCCCCGACATTCCATGGAAATGTGTAACGCCTTGTTATGGTTCCGACCCTCAGGCGGAAGATCACAATCAGTAAACCCCAATCCGTTGTTGGCTGAAATGCTTGCACACACATTTTCAAATTGCCCAACAGAGATTTCTTGTGGCACGAAAGCAGTGCTCAACAGCTTCATCAAAGCATTTCTGTGCACTTCTGAATCTCGTAGCAAAGAGAGAATAGAAATTTTTGCAGGCGTCTGAGCAAGCTGATCAATCACTCGAAAGTCACTCTTACGGATGAACTGCATAATTTCCTCTATATCCTTCTCCAGGTTGGGATTGGCATTTTGAAATTCTAGTTGTTTCAAGGGCTGCTTGCCCTTGGCTTTCACAACAGATTCCGCATTGAGTTGTATTGCTGGATTAGAGAAAACTCACCCGCTTCGGGTCATACTGTAACACCCCCTTCTATTTACCCGCGTTTTATAGAATTAATATAAGAGTTTCATTCACAATTAAGAGGCGTCACAATTTAAATCATAAAAATTTACCAAACATGTGTCATGCCTTCACTGAGGATTAAATCATTAAATAAATATACTCAACGTCATGTTAAACAGCGGAAATGTAAACATAACCAAAAATCCCGAATACATCATTCAACAGTTATTCCAGGATGATAAATCAACATAATTAAAAACTATTAAGTATCCATTTAAAGGATCAAACAACCGTTTCCCCATGTTACATCTACGAGCCGCAACGACCGCGCGGACTAAATCAAATGACTCAATGCTAGAGCTCTCCTCACCAACTCCAATGCATCTAATCACTTTGGATCTGAAATTGTTGAGTAAGGGTGAGATTCCAATTCAATATAATATGCATTATAAGTTTCTAGAATACAACGAAATAAACAGATACGTTAATTTATTAACCAAACACAAGTCATAATCAATGCACAAGGCAGTTCACACAATGAACACGTATATAATCAAACAATGGAAATTGCAACAGGAATCCATCCTAGCATGTTACAATCCCATATGCAATGCGAGACTCTGCATGTGGTACCAAAGCGTGAACCGAGTTCACACACACTCCGTTTACATGTGGATGAGCGGTGTAATTCATGATTCTCCATAGCTATTGTGTCAAGAATCCAGCCTCACTTCCTCAACCTCCGGGTAAGTCTATTGGCTCAACCAGTTCACTTCCGCACAATGGGAATGAACCAAATTAACAAATGTATATGCATGCATCATAAAAGCATGCCATCATCATTTCACATATCATGACATTAATACAAATCACATCATATCAAATCACCAGTGTATCTCATTCAATCAAAATGAATAGCAATTATATAACACTGTAAGCATCAATACCTCATCAGGTAACTCATACCAATCATAATAGTTCTCATTATCCTTAATTACTCATTCTTTTCAAAAATCGGGAGCGCGACCATTTTTAAAATAATTTAGCAAAATAATGTTTTCTCTTTTCAAAGGTAGTATTTGAAATTTAGAAAATAACACAGCTTTTCGAATCGAGTTCGGTTTAGAAAATATGAATTTTTGAAGTTTTAGAAAAATTGGAAAAATGCACATGGAACCCGGTTCCTGAAAGTTTTCAAAAAGGCGCTCCCTGGTTTTTGTATGGGAACCCGGTTCCTACCCATACAGGAACCGGTTCCTGAGCCTATTTTTCCCAGTTTTTGCAATTTAACACTGGGAACTCGGTTCCTCCCACAGAACCGGTTCCCGACCTCGACACATTTTTATTACTTTTGACACATTATGTATCTTTTATCACTTCCAAACTTACTAATACGATTTGGTATATTAGGAACACAAGTTCATCATCATTTCACACCATTTTAACATCCAACAACATGATTTATTCATCCTTATTGTTCATTCAACACACTAGATGATCCTAATCCCAACACCGACACAAAATAGGGTTTTCAATCTATAACCTATGATCAATTCTCTAACATACTGACTACCCGATTGTTTCCCAAAACCCATAAAACATATTAACCGAGCGAAATCACCCTTACCTCGCGATGAATCTTGATTTCTCTCGTCGGCTTTTCCTCTCTTTTCCTCTTCTCTCCATTCTCGTGAAAGCGGTTTCTCCAAAAAAACCTATTTTCCTTTTCTTTTCCTTTTTATACTCCTTTTAATATTCCTTTAATTATTCCAAATAAAACAAATAATAATAATTAGTAAAGTATAGTAATTTACTCCTCATACTCACTAATTATTCCTACACCTCCAATCCTTTCTTTATTAAATAACCCAATTAATCCAACTAAAATTAATACTTAAGACTTCATTTAATTAAATAATTAAATCCTCACTTATTTAATATTTAAATTAAATCGGGGTGTCACAACTCTCCCCCACTAAAAGAGTTTTCGTCCTCGAAAAAATACCTTAGACGAAATGTTCGGGATACGAGTCCTTCATCTAACTCTCCAGCTGCCAAGCTCCACCTTTCTCTAACACACAAGCTCTCAACAAATCCTCTAACGACTGAATCGTCCTCTCCGTCGACCATCATGCATGGATGATATACGAGAACTCAATCGTAACTTAGTACCCGAGCTTCCTCATCCGAACTTAGAAGTAAACCTCGGATCTCTCGACACAATGCTAGACGGAATACCATGCAAACTTACAATCTTCTCAACATACAATTCTGCCAACCTCTCCATCGGATAATCCATTCTTATCAGAATAAAGTGAGCAGACTTTGTCAATCGGTCGACAATAACCAAAATAGAATCACGGTTCTTAAATCGTCCTCGGCAAACCGGACCACGAAATCCATGAAATTCCATCCCATTTCCATTCGGAACAAACAACGGTTCCATCAATCTGACGGTTTCTGATGTTCAATCTTTGATTTCTGACAAACCAAACATGCATACACAAACTCGACAATTTCCTTTTTCATTCCAGGCCACCAAAATAATTTCTTCAAATCATGATACATCTTAGTAGCACCAGGATGAATACTCGATCCACTACGATGTCCTTCTTCCAAGATACTCTTCGATCTCGACAACATCAGAACACTCTATCACCAAATCTCATAACGCCATTCTCGTCAATTCGGAACTCACGTCCTTGACCTTGGTTAATCAATGTCAGCTTGTCCACTAACCCAACATCAGACTTCTGCCCATTTCGAATCTCTTCCAAAATACCACTAGTCGACTTCAACATGCCTTCACACTATTACGGTAGTTTCACATACTAAACTCAAGTCTCGAATTGTTCCACTAAATCAATTCACGAACCATTAACATTGACATATGCAAAGACTTCACCTTTCGATGCATACGCTACCACGTTTGCCTTACGGGATGGTAATTCAAACCAAAATCATAATCCTTGAAAACTCTAACCATCTCCTCGCCTCATATTCAACTCTTTCGATCAAAGAGATACTTGAAACTCTTATGATCGTTGAACACTTCAAATCGTGAACCATACGGATAATGCCTCCACAATTTCAACACAAACACAACAACTCCAAATCATGAGTCGGGTAATTCCTTTCATGAATCTTCAACTGTCTTGAAGCATAAGCCACAACACCTTATCTTGCATCAAAACACCTCCTAAACCCATTAAGGGCATCACAATACACCACAAAGATTCTTCGGATTCGGCAAAATTAAAATCGGAGCACTAGTCAACCTCCTCTTCAACTCTTGGAATCCTTTCTCACAATCTATATCCCAAACAAATGCTTGACCTTTTCTTGTCAACTTAGTCAATGGTAAAGCTAACTCCGAAAATCCCTCAATGAATTTCCTGTAGTTTGCCGGACCAAAAACTACGAATCTCTGAAGCATTCTTGGCTTCCCAGAGATCTTCTACCTTTGTAGGATCAACAACAATACCATTCTTGGAAATCACATGACCAAGAAAACTCACTTAACCAAAACTCACACTTAGACAATTTCGCATACAACTTCTTCTCCTTCAACAATTCCAATACAATCCTAAGATGCTTTGCATGCTCCTCATCATTCTTTGAATAGATCAGAATGTCGTCAATAAACACCACCACAAACTTGTCAAGATATGGATGAAATATCACTTCATATACTCCATAAACACACGGGTGCATTAGTAACTCCAAATGGCATAAAGAATATTCATAATGCCCATACCTCGTTCAAGCGTCTTACGAATATCTCCCGCCTTAACACGAATCTGATGATATCCAGACCTCAGATCAATTTTGCTAAATACACAAGCTCCGACCAACTGATCCATCAAATCATCAATCCTCGGCAATGGATACTGATTCTTGATGGTCACTTTATTCAATTGCACGTAGTCAACACACAGTCTCATTGTACCTTCTTTCTTTTCACCAACAATACGGTGCACCCACGGCGAAACACTAGGCGAATAAACTTCTTTTCCAATAACTCTTCTAATTGCTTCTTCAACTCTGACAATTCAGATGCCGACATGCGATAAGGCGCCATCGACACGGACTAGTTCGAGAATTAAATCTATAGCAAATTCCACTTCTCTCTCGGTGGTAACTCATTCACATCCTCGGAAACACTTCGGAAATTCATTAACCACGGGTAATTCACCACTCTTAGCCTTTCCTTTCACTTCCGTGAAGAATATAACATAAACACCAGCACCATCTCTAACAATTGAATTCATCGCTTAGCGACATAGTCTCACCTTCCACTTTAACTTCTTGAGGCAATAAGGTCTTCTCAAAACAATTGATATGAACACGGTTGAAGACCAACAGTTCATTCAAGGATAATATCGAGTTGTTCTAAAGGTAGGCACACTAAATCCATACCGAAACCTCTATCAAAAATAACAATAGGACAATTCCTACAAACATACGAAGTACTCACTGAACCCGACGCAGGAGTGTCAATAACCATACTTCCATCCAAATTAGAAATTTCTAGATTTAATCTCTTAGCACAATCCAAAGAAATAAAATAATGTATCGCTCCAGTATCAATAATTGCTATTAAAGGTATGCCATTAATAAAACATGTACCTTTAATCAACCGATCATCAGGCTTAACATCTGACCCTGACAAAGCGAACACCTTTCCACCAGCTTGCTCTTTCTTTGGCTTAGTGCACTGCGAACGAGTGTGTCCTTCTTCACCACAGTTGTAACATGTTATCATACGGATCTACACTCGGCTAAATGACCAAACCTTCCATAATTGTTGCACTTCCTCGCATCATTCTTGCATTCAGGAGCTCGGTGACCCAATTCACCACACCTGTAGCACTTTACGGAAGAACTAGAAGAACCAAAGTCTCCCCCACTAGGCTTCTTCCAACCTCCAGATTTCTGATTATTTCTATCGTAAGGCTTACCACGATCCATATGTCTCTTGCCCTTACGGTCATCATAACTCTGAGCATTCGACTTAGTACTAGCAAGATCTTCTTCCAGAATCCTACTACAATCAACCAAATCAGGAAACCTTCTAATGCGCTGATACCTGATACCCTGCTTGATCTCATCACGCAAACCATTCTCAAACTTGATAAATTTGGAAAATTCTCCATCTGCATCGTTAGGATAATTAGCATAATACTTTGCTAACTCAGTAAACTTGGTCGCATACTCACTCACAGACTTATTGCCTTGCTTGAGCTCCAGAAACTCAATCTCTTTCTTACCCCGAATGTCTTCAGGAAAGTACCTTCTCAGAAAAGCTCTCCTGAACACAGCCCAAGTCAATGCAATTCCATCTTCTTCCAATTCGATCTGGTAGCCCACGGTCATCTTCCTCTGCCAACATGTGAGTACCATATCTCACCTTCAGCCCCTCAGCACAATCAATCACTCTGAAGATCCTCTCGATCTCCTTCAACCACTTCTGAGCACCCTCGGGATCATGTGCACCCTTGAACAATGGAGGATTATTCCTCTGAAAATTCCCCAATTATGCATCGGCACCAATAGCTCCTCCTGATTCCCTCCAGTACTCCATTAACATTCCCAAAGCCTCGGCAATAGCATCATCATTCCTTCCGTTACCTCTTCCTACCATTGTTACGTAACATTACAAAACAATCTACATCACACACAGTATCGGCGATGTTACTTACACTAGTCGCATACTAAAAGGGATAACTACACTAAGACAAGACCAACGGGCTCGATACCACTATTTTAACACCCCTTCTATTTACGCGTTTTATAGAATTAATATCGAGTTTCATTCACAATTAAAGCGTCACAATTTAAATCATAAAATTTACCAAACATGTGTCATGCCTTCGAGGATTAAATCATTAAATAAATCATACTCAGCGTCATGTTAAGCAGTGAAATGTAAACATAACCAAAATCCGAATACATCATTCAACAGTTATTCCGGATGATAAATCAACATAATTAAAAACTATTAAGAAGTATCCATTTAAAGGATCAAACAACCGTTTCCCCCAGTGTTACATCTACCAGAGCACGACACTGACACGCGGACTAAATCAAATGACTCAATGCTAGAGCTCTCCTCACCAACTCCAATGCATCTAATCACTTTGGATCTGAAATTGTTGAGTAAGGGTGAGATTCCAATTCAATATAATATGCATTATAAGTTTCTAGAATACAACGGAATAAACAGATACGTTAATTTATTAACCAAACACAAGTCATAATCAATGCACAAGGCAGTTCACACAATGAACACGTATATAATCAAACAATGGAAATTGCAACACTGGAATCCATCCTAGCATGTTACAATCCCATATGCAATGCAGACTCTATGCATGTGGTACCAAAACGTGAACCGAGTTCACACACACCGCTCCGTTTACATGTGGATAGACAGTGTAATTCATGATTCGCCCATAGCTATTGGGTCAAGAATCCAGCCTCACTACCTCAACCTCCGGGTAAGTCTATTGGCTCAACCGGTTCACTTCCGCACAATGGGAATGAACCAAATTAACAAATGTATATGCATGCATCATAAAAGCATGCCATCATCATTTCACATATCATGACATTAATACAAATCACATCATGTCAAATCACGGTGTATCTCATTCAATCAAAATGAATAGCAATTATATAACAAGTAAGCATCAATACCTCATCGGGTAACTCATACCAATCATAATAGTTCTCATTATCCTTAATTACTCATTCTTTTCAAAAATCGGGAGCGACCATTTTAAAATAATTTAGCAAAATAATGTTTTCTCTTTTCAAAAGGTAGTATTTGAAATTTAGGAAATAACTTGAAAATGCAGAATCGAGTTACGGTTTAGAAAATATGAATTTTTGAAGTTTTAGAAAAATTGGAAAAATGCACATGGAACCGGTTCCTACCTATCTGAGAACCGGTTCTGAAAGTTTTCAAAAGCGCTCCTGGTTTTGTATGGGAACCGGTTCCTACCCATACGAGAACCGGTTCTGAGCCTATTTTCGTTTTTGCAATTTAACACTTTGGGAACTCGGTTCCTCCAGAACCAGTTCCCCGACCTCTGACATTTTTATTACTTTTGACATTATATATCTTTTATCACTTCCAAACTTACTAATACGATTTGGTATATTAGGAACACAATTTCATCATCATTTCACACATTTTAACATCCAACAACATGGTTTATTCATCCTTATTGTTCATTCAACACTAGATGATCCTAATCCCAACAGCACAAAATAGGGTTTTCAATCTATAACCTATGATCAATTCTCTAACATACCGACTACCCGATTGATTCACAAAACCCATAAAACATATTAACCGAATGAAATCACCCCTTACCTCGCGATGAATCTTCGATTTCTCTCGGCGTCGGCTTTTCCTCTCTTTTCCTCTTCTCTCCAATTCTACGTGAAAGCAGTTTCTCCAAAAAAACCTATTTTCCTTTTCTTTTCCTTTTTATACTCCTTTTAATATTCCTTTAATTATTCCAAATAAAACAAATAATTATAATTAGTAAAGTAGAGTAATTTACTCCTCATACTCACTAATTATTCCTATACCTCCAATCCTTTCTTTATTAAATAACCCAATTAATCCAACTAAAATTAATACTTAAGACTTCATTTAATTAAATAATTAAATCCTCACTTATTTAATATTTAAATTAAATCGGGGTGTCACACATACCACCACTTCCAGCAATATCATCAGTATTAGCAATGTCCAGCACGTCATCCTTCTCTATTGGGGAGGAGACATCTTCCTGTTTCACACCATGGTAGTAGACATCCGATCCATAATGCCATGGGACAGCTTTATCACTCTATATGGACCGGGCTTGGTAATCGCCAATGGAGCAGTTTTGTTGTGCGGATATCACAATCGGAGAATAAAGGATAGTAATCACGGATATATCTTGTATTCCAACCTTCTTACCCTTTACGATCCGATCAAGCGCAATTGGCCATCATCAATCAAATACTAAATACCAACCTTGATTTGCACAACCATTTGAGCAATGTTCACACCTCTAAACAGCCTCACAACGGGAAAAACACCTCTCTTGATCAAGTACTTTTAACAAAAGCGCGGTGTTTTCACCAAATCAACATCCATTATCAAATCAAGGACCTCCCCATCCTCTATCACGGCTTGAACAACCCCATGACGCGACATCGGATTTTGGGTGACATTGGGTTCAACAGCTTGTGGTCGAGCCTCTAATTCAATAGTCTTTGAATCAATTAGGTCTTGCACTTTGCATTTGAATGCATAACAGTTCTCAATGCTATGCCCCAATGTTCCGGAATGGAACTCGCAGCTAGCATTGGCATCGTAGTTTCTGGAACGCTTATCCAGAGGAGGAGGTGCAAATGCAGGCTTGGGAATAACCAATTTAAGATCATTCAAGTGGACAAATAAATCAATATAACTCATAGGAATGACATCAAACCTCCTAGGAGTATGATTCTCTTGTTGTCTTTGGTTTTGTTGACGAGGTGTTTGCTGAGTTTGGGGTTGAGAAGCAGATATAGTCACTACATTGACATGAGCTTTGCTTCTTCCACCATATACAGCATTGGCTTCCCCCTTTTATTTCTTGGGATGGCCGTTGTATGCCTTCTTAACACCAGAGGAACTTCCTCCCTCAACATGCTGGATTTTACCCGATTTCAGCCCACTCTCGATCCGCTCACCATAACGGACTATCTCAGCAAAACTTGTAGAAGTATTGCATGCAACATAATAATGTCCAAACAGAGTACTGGTGAACATATCAATCATTTCCCGCTCGATCATGGGTGGTTAAACTCTAGCAGCAAGTTCTATCCACTTCTGAGCATACTCTTTAAATGTTTGCCCCGACTTCTGAGACAAACCCAACAACGGTGTGCGATTCGGAGCCATATCAATATTAAACTGGTACTATTGGAGAAAAGCATTCACAAGATCACGCCATGTCCTGATGTGACCTCGTTCTAGATGCATATACCATTCTAGTGACGCTCTAGTTAAACTCTCTTGGAAGAAGTGCATCAACAACCTTTCATCTTCAGTATAAACTGCCATCTTGCGGAAATATGCAGTGATATGAGTTTTGGGACAAGTTGCCCTATTGTACTTGTCAAACACTGGTACTTTGAACTTCGGAGGAAGTCTCACTCTAGGTGCCAAACCTAGATCAGATAAATCCAGCCTTGACAATTTTTGACCCTCAACATCTTTCAACCGTTCTTCAAGCAAACGGTATATGTGATCATCAGCCGGGAAATCAACTTCACTGGCATTCACAGAATAAGCTTCTTCATTCTGATCAAAATTTGGGCCTTGGGAAAGAGGACAACCCCGAACACGATGCCCTTGCATCCCATCATTGAAGAAATACTGTCCCTGAGGTGGAGTAGGTGGTGGAGGTGGAAACCGACCATTGAGATGTAGACCCGGACCACGAGGGTGGTCGTTGACACCCAAATCAGCATTGTTTGCTTCAACACGGGGCTAACCCACAGAAGCGTCATCAAACGGATTGCGTTGGCCATCCTCTGAACGAGATCTCTCAACCAAAGCCCTTAATTCTTGCTGTCCTTGATTCATGTTAGTGATTACCTCCATGAATTGAGTCATCTGCGCCTCCATCTATGCTTTCATCGCAGCCATGTCTGCCTGAAGTTGTTCCATATGTCGCTTCGTTGCTCCGAGTCGGGTAACGGTGGAAGTTTGCAATCTTTCTGCTAAATAAAAGCAGAGGCCGAGGGTGAGAATTCCGAACATAACCTGTTATGCATGGGATGTACATATATGAATGATATGCATGTTATGCATGTAATGGAAAATTTGAACATTTCCAGGACTCTTACCACCTTGACTCGAGTTTTAAGTTTTAGCTAGAAAATGAATACTGAAAAATATGATCGTCATTGAATCCAAGAAATTTACAAGCATTGAACAAGCTGTTTTGTAAATCATAGAAAAGGAGTAATCCATCAATAAGCTGATGGTGATTTCCGCAAGAAAAATAGAGCATAAATCTAGACATCGGACATAGGAAATCATACGCCTAGTGCCCAATTGAATCTTGAGGCGTTCCAACTCTCAAACAAGGATAGTGAACTTCTTTCTCTTGGATATGGGCTTCATGTACCAACCGATTATGCATTTGTTTCTTCAAGTCTTCAATTTAAGCCTTGTACTTCCTTTCCAAGTCGATGACAACCTTCCGGTGTTCTTCCATGGAGATGGAGAAATCTTCAACTCTAGACCTCTTCTTGGTTGAATCAGATGCTTCTCCTTTGAAATACTTGAGCTCATGAGCCAACTGGTTCTTTGTTTGAGTAGCGACAAGACAATTCACTGCTAATGTCTCCTTTTCGTCAAGAAAAAGGCGATTCTGAGCAAGTACTCGCTCATAATCTCCTTTAGGAACAACGTCTGAAATTGACTCTGGAGGATAAAAAGCCGCTGCTCCGGTAAGGGAAGGCCACTGACGATCACTATTCTTGTCGCTGATCCATTGGATGTAAGAAGCATAGGTCGTGGGATATTTCTTACCAAAATACTCTCCTCCTTCAAGACAGATGCTATTCCATGCTTGAACAACTTTAGTCATCATCCCGGTAACATTAGGCACATCATAGTATAGAGTTTCCCGCACAAAACTCGCATTAGGAGGTCCCATCAAAGCATAACCCAATTGTCTCAAAGCAAGAGTCGAATTGTAATTGATACCTCCCCTTATGCCCATGAGAGGGACATTAGGAAAGTCTCCGCAGCGAATAATAATCTTCTCACTTTCGGTCTTGGACATCTCGCGTCGACTCAATTGATATCTGGTGTGAGACCCATCAATCTTGGAACCCATCTTATGATATCTTTGAGTGTCAGCATCGCTTCAAGGAAGAAAACCTTCAAACCAATGGTACAACAATGGTACTGGTTTACAATTCCCCCTTTCCCTTTGAAGCTTCTGGATTGGATGGAATGATAAACATCTCCTAACAAAGTCAGGATAGGATTCTGCTAGATGAAAATAGAGATGGCATTCATGTCAACAAATTTAGGCTCATTCGGGAATAGGCACATCCCGTAGATACAACATGCCAGAATAGCATTGAAAATTTTCCAATCCTTCTTAATAGCTTTGGCATTACCCTCTCGAAGAAGAAAACCCAAATGAAAGCCTTTCACGGCACTCTTGCTTGCGACATTGGCGGATACCACAGATTTTTCCAAATGAAGAGCTTTGGCGATCTGATCATCGGTCGGTCTCTCCATAGAGGCATGGAAAGGAACTTGATGCAGAATAGGAATGTCTAGGATAGTAGAATACTCTTCCAATGTAGGCATCAGCAAGTAATCAGGAAATACAAAGCACCTCAATAACGGTCATAGAAGCGGAAAAGTGCGGACCCGTCATACAGTAATCGGTCAAAGAGATTTCAACCATGTCAGAATTCTTCCATAATCCCGGGTAAACATGACAACGTTCTCTGGTGTAGACTTGCTAGCCATCAAGAGGAGATTCTCGAGAGCAGGAGTGGGAGATTTGTACACTGGATGACGTCTCTGATTGTTCTTCTTTTCAGTATCCTTCTTCCAAAACAACCCAATCAACTAGACTCAAAGGTTAGAAATCTTGGAAACAAAAAAATATGTATGTTAAAAATATGCAAATTAAAAGTTTTTTATGAATGCAATGTTTTGGAATCATGTATCCTATATGTTAAACCACTGTTGTATTGAAATCTCGGACAGAATCACAAGGTCTGCAGCTTGTCATCCAATCAAGGTATCATGTAGAAACTGAATCCGAATATCACAGGTTCAAAGGTCCGGCGTCAAACTGGAATCCCATAGAAAGTACCAGAAAATACCAGAAAATACCGAGTCACTATCAATAACCAACTCACCGGTAGTAACAAGTCACCAACAGTCACCAACAGTACCTGTAGTAATGATATCACGCCCCAACTCACAGGGTGATTCTAGACTCAACAGGGGTCCCTAATGATAAACAGAGAGTCGATGATCCTTTATCAACTACTTCGCTGACTACACAACAGAGTGTAGGGCGAAAGCACCGTCAATCGAACCTCGTCCGAGTTCGGCACTCTATGACTCCTCATGTAACGCCCCGTTTTATTTAATATTACATTATATTAATATTTTTGAGTTACCGTTAGACGATTGTTTTGGCGACGAGAATATTTATATTAATCGATATATATCTGTTAATATATTTGGCGACGTTTTGTTCGGTCTGGTTTTTATTTCGTTCGGTTCGGTAAAATATTATTCGGACCGATATTTAATTTCCCAGAGTTATTTTAATTAACTGGGTTAATAATATTATTAATATGTTAATTAATAAGACACCATTTTTCCTCTTTTCTTTCATTACAACACAAAAACCAAACTTAGAAGCATAGAGAGAGCAAGAGGTCTTGGAGAAGAGAAGAAGAACACATAGCTAGGGTTGAATTTGTTGGAGCATCTTGCAATCATCCAAGCATTTGAGGTAAGGGGTTTGATCTTCCATTTCATATAGTTAGGGTTTGATAGATATGTTGTGGATTTAGGAAAAATTGGTATTTTGATTCATGAGTTTTGGTTGAGGGATTGTTGAAATAACTTAGAAAGGTTGAGTTAGGAGTATGGATTGTGGGTGTTTTATTGCTAAGCTTGTAGGAACTAGAAGTTATAAAATGGAAATAAGAAACTGTGAAAAGAAAAACCAGAAAAACACCCTGTACAGTGGAACCGTGGGGGAAGAAGATGAAGTGGATGGCCTGAAGCATGGGAGGAGCCTACCTCACAAGAGAGGGAGGCCGTCCCAGGCTCCTAGGAGACCGCCTCCAGCTCCTTAACCCCACAGGACGTCCCTTCATCTTTGGGAGAAACAAAATTATGTCATTTTACTTTTCGTATCTTTGTATTACTTTACATAATTTTCATTCTAACCATTTCTTTTGTTTTTCCTTAATTCCATATACTACTAGTTGGTATTAATAAAATATAATTAGGACATAAGTTAGCCGATTAAATTTGGAACCCGATTATGTTTCGATTTCCGATTTCGGTAATTTCGACGACGAAGCAAGTTGCTCCGAATTCAATGAAAATTGACGTACTAGCTAAGTTCGACGTGTAGAATGTAGTGGTGAGTTTAGTTTTCCGAAATTCCGAGCTTTTACGAAACGACCCGAAATAGGCCAAATTACGGTTAAATTGAATCGAATTGCGTTTTAGTCGATTTAAGTCACGTATGGACAATCCGATTGCGATGTTGATGATTATGATTAATGCCGGTTATTAAGAATGGCTTTCGCGACGATTATTGGTGTTTGACTATTTTTCCGTATTTGGAATTTGGTGAATAAATTGATAATGATGTGGTGTGATTAAACGTGATGTTTGCGACGGTGTATTTTTAACGAATACTTGATTATATGCGATGCGATGATATGTTTATCTTGATGTGGACTTTATGTCAATTTTGATGAGCGATGATAATGTTTTTGTTGTTTCGTGTTTGTGATATTGTATTGTCGAGTCACATACATTGCATAGGCGACGAGGGCTTTTATGCCAAGCGACGATGGTCTTTATGCCGAATGTTCCTAATTATGGACAAAGCGACGGGTACCACATGCATAACATAGTCGTATCTCATGGAGTCGGTTATGTTTATGTTTGAGCTGTTTGGCGTTGGGTTTTAATCGATGGCTTATGTTGAATTGCGATGTTATATGATGCTTCATTTTGATACATGTTGATATACTCTTATTAACTTATATCAATTATAATTCCAAAACTATTTATATATTTTATCCTGCATTTAATTATATGTTTTGGAGTATCTCACCCTTTACTTGTTTCGTCGTTGCCTTTATATTGGTAACGCGTAGGTGATCCACGAGGATGATGAGGATTAGCTCGAGTCTCTTTATTTTGAGTCGCTCTGCTCTGATCGTAGTAACACTCGGGTTTTGGGCGACATTATTATTTTGATAGGATAGTTTATATATACTATCTTATGATGTTATAACTTTATGTATTGATGATAACATGATGATATGTATATTTTGTGAACACATCCGCTTGCTGTGAATAGTCATATGTTTATATGATGAATTATGATATGAATCGGTATATCCGACTTTTGATTCTTGTGATGTGCATTATAATGCAAAGTGATGAAAATACGAATATGTGATGCCTCAATTTTTGTTGGATGAAATATTGAAACTCTGATTTTATTATTAATTACGAGGGGTAGAATTGGGGTGTTACATTAGTGGTATCAGAGCAGGTCGGTCTGTCCGGCCAAGTTATTGAGTTTGTTGTTGTCTAACAATCAAGTATTGTTATTTGTTGATTCTAATCCTTATTTTGTTGTGAGCAGAAGTTGTTATGGCTGGAAGGAACGCTGGTAGGAATGATGAGGCTCTTGTTGCTGCTATGCAGACAATAACTCAGGCTTTCCAACACCCGCCGAATGCTGACGAGAATGCTGGGTCTCATAGTTTGGCAACCTTCCAAAGAGAGAATCCCCCTACTTTCCAAGGAAAGTATGATCCTGAAGGTGCTTTAACTTGGTTGAAGGAGATTGAAAGAATCTTCCGTGTGATGGATTGCACTCCTGTGCAAAAGATCCGTTATGGTACTCATAAGTTAGGTGATGAGGCTGATGACTGGTGGGTTGACACCCGTCAGAGGCTTGAGGTTGCTGGTGAGGAAGTGACGTGGGGAGTTTTCCGTAGGGAATTCATAAGGAAGTATTACCCGGAGGATGTTCGGGGAAAGAAAGAGATAGAGTTCCTTGAGCCTGAAACAAGGGAATATGTCTATCACTGATTATGCTGCAAATTTTACCGAGCTGGCTAAGTTCTATCCTCACTATGATGGAGAGAATGCCGAGTTTTCTAAGTGCATTAAATTTGAGAATGGCTTACGTCCTGAGATAAAGAAAGTGATTGGATATCAGAAAATCTGTGTTTTTGCGGATTTGATTGATAGTTGTAGAATCTTCGAGGAAGATAGTAATGCACACTATAAGATTATGTCTGATAAGAGAAACAAGGGTCAGCAGAGCCGTGGGAAACCATATGATACTCCAGCTGGTAAGGGGAAATAGAAAGCGTTTCAAGGGAGAAGGACTAGTGGGGGAGATTGAAACAACCGACTGAACATCATCCGATAACTATATCAATGAAGTCGCCATCAAAAATTTTTTATCTCACAAAAGGAGAAAGGTAAACACATCGCGAAAACCTAAAAGGGATAAGACACGGTCTTGCGACTGAGAGATAGGGTAAGGGAATCTATTACGCGAAGGGAAGGTATTAGCACCCCACACGTCCGTAGTACTTTACGGTATCCACTTCTACTTTCTATCTAATGGGTGTGTTTATATCTATTTACTGCTTAATTTCTATATTTGTATGCTAAAAGAGAATGCATGTGAAATAAAAGGAAATAAAGAAAACACGGGGAAAAGAAGGAAGTATTTACAAAGTTTGCTCGATCGAGCCCCGTGACAAGATGCCTACGTATTCCCTTGTGCAATGGGAAAGTCAGAGCGTCGTAGTTTAGCTCACTTGTTTTGGTGGGTTATGTGTTTTTTACTTATGAAAAAGAGTTTTAAACACAAAAGAAAACCCATAGGCAAAAGGGTTTGTATTGGCTGGTTGCTTTTACCTTGAAAAAGGAGTTTGAACCATTATTAAGTGTTTTGATTTGTAAAGGAAAAAGAAAACAAATTTTAGTTTTATTACATGCAGTGATGCAAAAGAAGCTAGAAAACAATCAAGGGAAACTATCTAACTCTATCCCTAATGTTATCATGCATGGATTACAACCTAAGGTCTAACTCGAATCGCTACCTAAGGTAGATTCAAGAGAATCCTAAGGGAACATGGCAAAGGTTTACAACCTAAATCTATATCTATCTCAAATCGCTAACTAAAGTAGAGTCGAAGATGACAAAAAGAGATGGAAAAGGTTTAAAACCTAAGTCTATGTCCATCTCGAATCACTACCTAATGTAGAATCGAAGACGACCAAAAGGGATGAAGCAAACAAGTGCTTTGGCAGAAGCACACAAACAATGCAATGCAAACAAACAAATGGCACACAAGCACAGGAAAAGGAGGAAGTCCCATAGCCTCGAACAGTAACGAGCATACCATGAGTCAACCAGGAGCCGACACATCCGATTCCTGTGAATAGTATCACCGCATGACATGAATTGTCAAGTGTGAAGAGCAAATGATGCGAGCTTTGCAATAAATGTGAACCCCAAGAAAGCGTGGAGAGTCAGAATAGGGAACTCTTGCCACTTTTTTATTATTGACTCGATAAAGGAAGCAACACGATTCACGTGTGCTGAGCTGACATAGACTAGAACTGTGCGGGGGTCGATTGTGGACCCTTTTCGCTTGCCCATCATATCATCATGACTCGATAGCAGGAAATATAAAAAGCGGGACTTTGCTTGGTGGTGCCACGTCGGGTGTCCTAACCACTCTTGACCTATGCAAGCACAAGTATAAACACTTACTGAGAATTACCTCCCTATGCAGATGGAGGATTTAAAACAAACCAAACACAATTAGCAAACAGAAACGCCCTAAACGGGTCTTTAAATAAACCATAGGGGTTCCTGAACATGCTCCAACTATGGAAGCCCCTTCATACATCTCTATTCCTACTTCTCATGGCAAGGAAAGCGGTAAAACCCTACTTCTCATGCTCTCTAGAAAAGCGGTAAAAAAATGCGGTAAACAAAGTAAAATAAATACCAAACGGATAAAGATCCGAAGAGCACTGCGAGCTAAAAAATACTCCGAAAAACTTCGAGTACTGCTGGCACGCAATAAAGAAATCCGGTGAGAAGTGTGCGGAGGCACAAAAAGCATAATCTGAATGTGTGTCATACATATCTGAAGCAAATACACCTGTACAAAATCGTAATCCAGACAATACAGATAAAGGATGTGCATCAATATGCACGGTCAAGAATGTGTGTTAATACACATTCGACGTATATCCAATAAACCTACAAGAAACTATCCAGATAATACAGACAAAGGACGTGCATTGATATGCACGGTCAAGAATGTGTGTCTATACACATTCGACGTATATCCAATGGACCTGCATGAAATTACAATCCAGACAAAGCAGACAAAGAAGGCACACGCATGTGTGCAAGCAACAGATATGGATTCTACACATCCAAATCAATCAGATAACCTGCAAAAAATGGTGAAAACCAAACAGACAGATAAAGAGTGCACACGCATGTGTGCAACATCAAAATATAGATTCTACACATCTAAATCAATAGTATAATGCTCTGTGTACCTCGCATACGAATCAAAGTGTCAAAATAGCAATGAGGCTTTTAAAGAAAGCACAAGAAGCAAAAGCTATTATTTACAATGAAATCGAAGCATTAAGGATGACTTCCTAGTGAGGGCAACAACTAAATTGTTCTAAAGCTATCCTAAACATTTAAACAAATGGAGGAAAGGCTACAAATTAAACATGCGAAAGGAAACTAGAAAAACTATACAATTATCAAACTAATTCCTACGAAATCGAACCATTAAAAGTTAGATTTGAAATTCTACTTACAATCCTAAGGTAAGGTATACATTTAACTACAATTAAATGGTAGACAAAATTCCTAAAGTTTCTAAGAAACACATGTCATTACACTCCTAAGATTAGTCAACTCAAACTACAAAGGAGAAACATGCTTTTGAACATATTATCGAAAATCGATTAAAAATTAAAAGAAATAAATTACAAAAAATTCACAAAAAATATCAAAAAAATATTCTAAGATCCTAAAATGTCAGAAACTGCTTTTTATGTATTTTTTATAAGTCGATCGAATCGAAATCGGGAGAAATTTTGAGAATGTATTGAAATTGTGAAACATGAAAACAGGGGGTGTAAAACTGATTCTTTAAATGAACTAATTCCAGTTTTCAACCGCAGAACTGGGCTTAATTAGGGGGTGTATTAGCATTTCGCTAAGCCCAAACCTTGTTTGATCCATTATCCATCTTTTCCAAACAAAAAAGAAGTTTCAGATTTTTCTTATATATGTCACGTTTTATTTTCATGCGCATTATAACATTATCAATTGGTCAACCATATTTAAATAATCCAGATTTTTATTTTTATTATTATTTTTTTAAAACAAACAGAAAGCGATACGTGGCGTAATCTGGATGGTCAGTGTGACACCCCGATTTAATTCAAATATTAAATAAATAGGAATTTAATTATTTAATTAATTAAAGGCTTGATTATTTATATTTTCGGAATTAATGGGATTAATTAAAGAAAAGAAGAGATGGAGGTGTGAGGTGTAATTAGGGGTGTGAGGAGTAAATTACTCTACTCTTACTAATTACCACTTGTTTTAGTTTATTGGAATAAATAAAGAAATATTAAAAGGAATATAAAAAGGAGAAGAAAGAAAAATAGGTCTTTTTGGAGAAAAGTCATTATACGTAGAATTGGAGAAGAGAAGAGAAGAGAGGAAAAGTCGACGCCGAGAGAAATCGAAGATCATCGCGAGGTAAGGGGTGATTTAGTTCGATTAATATGCCTTATGGGTTTTGGGAATCGACCGGGTAATTGGGTATGTTAGGAAATTGATTATAGGTTTATAGAATAAAACCCTATTTTGTGTCGGTGTATGGAATTAGGATCATTGGTGTGTCAAATAACTAATAGGGATGAGTAAATTATGTTGTTTGATGTTATAATGGTGTGAAATGATGATAATTTGGTGTTCCTAATGTCACAATTCGTATTGGAAAGTGTGGAAATGATAAAGGATGCATAATGCTGTCAAAAGTAGCAGAAAATGTTGTTATAGGTCGTGGGAACCGGTTCCCTGTGGGGAGGAACCGAGTACCCAGTGTTAATTTTCAAAACTGGGCAAAATTGGACTCAAGAACCGGTTCCTGTCTATGTCGGAACCGGGTTCCCATGCAAAAACTAGGGAGCGAGATTTTGAACTTCACAGGAATCGGTTCCTGTATATGTAGGAACCGGGTTCCATGTGCAATTTTTCAAAAATACTTAAACTTCAAAAATTCATATTTTCTAAACCGTAACTCCGATTCGAGTGCCGTTTTCGGCGTTATTTCTTAAATTTAAAATACTACCTTTTAAAAAGGGAAAAATATTATTTTGCTAAAATTATTTTAAAAAGAGTCGAGCTTCCGATTGTTGAAAAGAGTGATTAAATAAGGATAATGGGGAACTATTGCTAATGGTCTGAGTTATCGGATGAGATATTAATGCTTACTATGTTGTATCTTGATATTCATTATGATTGAATGTGATACATTGGTGAATTGGCCTTATGTGATTGGTATTGATATCATGATCTGAGAATTAATGTTGCATGCTTTTATGATGCATGCATAAACATTTGTTGATTTGGTTCATTCCCATTGTGCAGAAGTGAACTGGCTGAGCCAATAGACTTACCCGGAGATTGAGGTAGTGAGGCTGGATTCTTGACCCAGTGGCTATGGGCGAATCATGGATTTACACTGTCTTTCCACATGTAAACGGAGCAGTGGGTGAACTCGGTTCACGATTTGGTACCACATGCATAGAGTCTGCATTGCATATGGAATTGTAACATGCTAGGATGGTTTCCAGTGTTGCAATTTCCATTGTTTGTTATATTACATGTCAATTGTGTGAGATGTGTTATGAATTGTCTATGGTTATGTGTTTGGATAATGGACTAATAAATCTAATTATTCTGTTGTATTTAGAAACGTATAATGCATGTTATATTGAATTGAAATCTCACCCTTACTTTAACGATTTCAGATCCGAAGTGATTAGCTGCTTGGAGTTGGTGAGGATAGCTCTAGCATTGAGTCAGTTAGTTAATACGCGTGTCAGTGTCGTGCTCTGGTAGATGTAACACTGGGGAATCGTTTGTTTTGAAATCCTTTAATGGAATTCCTTAATGTTTTGAATCATGTTTTGGGTAATATCCTTGAATACTATGAATGATGTATTCGGAATTTTGGTTATGTTTCATTTCCGCTGTTAAACATAACTTTTGCATTATTTACCTAATAAATCTTCTTCAGTGAAAGCATGACAACTGTATTTATTGATTTAAATTATTTAAGTTGTGACGCCTCTTAGATTATGGTTAAATACTCTGATTATTATCTATAAAACGCGGGTAAATAGAAGGGGGTGTTACAGTCAGCATGGGTAAGCATGATCCAATGGTGGGTGGCCACGCATAGGGCTCAAAGAGAGGGGTCGTCGGAGTCAGTAATCGCCGGTCATCTTCTCCGATGACTTCTTCACCGGTGAAGGGGAAATTTTGGCCAAAATTCATGAAATTAACACATAACAACTCGCCTTACTACATAGGTTCTGAATCCCAAACTCATGCATCCTTATTCACACAGAATCATCGAGAAACTAGGGCGTATAAATGGATCTGAAAATACAAAAGCCACGCGTATTCAAAATTACACCTAAACCTACTGCTCTAATGCGAACTTCTGTCTATTTAGCACTCTCAGATGCAGTAAATGGAGTCAATACATGGACTTAATATGTAGAATGATGAGTTGTGAAAATTTACCTGAAGGTATTTCGTGAAAATGGGGAAAACTCCAGAAAATCTCACAGTTGTCCACGATTCCTTGAGGAAGACGATAGAATACTCAACTTTCTTCAATTCACTGAGAACTAAACCCAGTGAACATTTAACCTTCGAAGATAAGCGAAATCAGTAGAATCCTGCACTATCTGAATGCTCCAAGAATTTTAAAGAACCTTTCTTCATTGATCACGGCTATTGGCAGCAAGAGCAAGAATCGTCATGATGAAAAGTTTGGTGTAATCTATGATGAAGGAGAGGTTGAACGTGATGGATGTGAAGCTCGAGGAAGAGAATGTTTGTTCTCGTTCTATTATGGAGGAGTTTGTCGGAGATTCCGCTATCAAGAGAGAGAAGGGTGGTTAGTTACGGTTAAAGGGGGAGAGAAGAGAGTGAAGTAGATTCGTGATTGGGGGAGCTATCATGGCTATTGGTGGAGTGAAGAAGAAGAGTGATGAAGGAATGATGATGAGAGAATGAGGTGAGTTTGTTGTGGTGGTTATGGAAGTTATGGTTGTGATGATGAATTGACCAAGATGAAGGTTGTTAGAGAGTGTGAGGTGGTTTTTTTTCCAATGATTCTTGAGCGAGAGAGATAAAGAGAGGGAGTTATGTTGTTAGAGTTGTTCTGTTAGAGAGCCAGCAAGAGAGTGAGGGAATTGTTCTGTAACTGTCTCTGTTATGAGCCAGAAAGAGAGTGAGAAAAAAAATGATCGAAAGCCGGATCAGAGGGAGTTGATCGATGCATGGTTCCAAAGGGAAATGTATGTATATGCCTTTTACTGTATGACCGAAGGAAGTCATAACACTAGCAACCATAATGCCTTGCAACATCCTTGGTTTTAAATCATGGCCACGTAACCGCTTTTCTACGCGTTTTACTCGAGCTAACAATCTCCTCGCGACGATATCACAAAACAAAAATTGGAGAGAACAAGTTGATGAACAAAACTTGTGTTGAAACTATTTCGAATCGGAGTCCGTAGCATGCTTGAAAACGATCCCGAAGTCATGGCGTCACAAGCTGGTTTACATATTTGAGAATTTCTCTAAGTTTCGTGTTCAATACATCAATCCATGTACCCCTTACGGATCTATAACTTCTCCGACACTCGACCAAATAACGCAAACTTGGCACCATCGGAAAGAGCAAGTGTGATATAACGAATTTGTAGTTCGTTGCCAATTCGAATGGAGCCTAAATCACAGAGAAAAAAGTGTTTGAATTTTGTCACATGACTGTTCGATGAAAGTCCTGGCTAGGCTGGACAAATTCCAAGCATAACTTGCAGCAATTTTCCAACTTCAAACCATCAATTACGGCGCTTCATATTTTCCGCTCCGACATCCGAAACGAGAAAGTTTCTAAACAAAACTTGTAGAGTATATGATAAACTCCAACTTTCATGTTCGGAGTTTTCCCGTGCGGTGATCGAATCGAAAAGAAAACAACCTCAAACATGTGCACAAAAACTGTTCGATAAAATGCTTCCGTATGCATGGCAAAAAGTGCATACACCAACTCGTATTTTGACAACTTCCAACCATCAAGTACGGCGCTCCATATTTTCCGCTCCGACGTCCGAAACGAAAAAGTTTCTAAATGGAACTTGTAGAGCGAATTGCAAACTCCAACTTTCATGTTCGGAGTTTCTTCGTGCGGCGACCGAATCGATGATAAAAACAGCCCTGAACATGTGCACAACGACTATTCGAATATTGCAAACATGATGAATCCTTATTTTTCAGGCTTTGTAATTTTCGATCCGAGTCCCGAATGAATTCGATTCCTTCAACAAAGTTATAGATTACCGCGAGATTAACAACTTTGCTGTTGAACACTTTTTAATTCCGAGCCAACAACTATGATAAAATCGAACCCGAAACTATCAGCTTGAGCATAGAAACAAACACTTCAATATATTTCTAAGTGTTTAATTTTTGAGAAATGATAACCCGTAACTTCCGAGCTCCGTAATTTTTGATCCGATTCCCGAATGGATTCGATTTCTTCAGCAAAGTTGTAGATTGCTATAAAATGAATAACTTTGATTTTGAACCTAACTCGAATTGACGCCTCGAAACACGTGTAAAATACCTCCGAAGTCGAGCATTTGAACATGTTGAAAAACACTTAAAATTTCACTAAGTGTAAACTTCAAAAGTCATGAACATTAAACTTCGGAGCCTCATAACTCGAAATCCGGGCATTTCTGGAGAAATTTTCATGAGGACAAATTCGGAGCACGGAATATGCTCTTTCCAACAATTGCTCATTCGTGAAATTTCGAACACAGACGAGCGAAATACGGAGTCGACAACATGGCTGCGTGAACACAAAGTACTAAAAACTTAGGAAAATTTTCTAAGTCTAAAGTTACTTAAATTGCAAGAAACCTTGTTTTCACCCAATTCTTCCGATCTTTCTCAACAAATGATCATATTTTCTCGAATCTTGACTTTTGACCATAATTTTGACCAGAAATTCCACTCGGTCAAACTTTGACTTTTTAGTACACACATTCAAATATCATTTTATCCGACCGTTCTTGATTTTCTGATGAATCGCGTGGATCTATAAATCATATACCGATACTTCAAGACTCATAAAAGGCCATAGAATCATTTCGAGCTCATATATTCGACCATAACACACTGTAGCTCGAGACTGTAATCAATGTCCACCTGATAGGCAATCAGAACTCCAAAACCTCAATTCTATAGATATAGCCAAAAGCTTTTCAGACACACATGTCTTGTACACTGAGATGACATTGAAAACAATAGAACCTCAAATATTCAACTTTTGGAACCAAACCTCTTCTTCAGAATTGTACAGGTTCCTACGATTGGAAAATCAGGAACCCATGGCTAATGAATGAATGATATATATGCAATGCACCTATTGATCAAGTGTAAGCCAACTATTTATAAAAAAATGAAGAGGGCGAATTTTGGGGTGCAACAGAGATGCTCCTGCTAGTATTGTTTGTTACAAGTGTGGGAAACCTGGCCACAAAAGTAATGTTTGTCGAAGTGATGTGAGGGCTAAGGAGAATGAGGTGAGATGTTTCAGATGTGGAGAAGTGGGTCATGTGACTCGTGATTGCAAGCATAAGGATGTGGTCTATTTTAATTGTGGCGAGGGAGGTCACATTAGTGCTCAATGTAAGAAGCCTAAGAGAACTCAAGGAGCGGTAAAGGTGTTTGCTTTGTCGGGTGCTCCGACGGCAAACAAAGATGGTCTTGTTAGAGGTACTAGTTTCATTAATAGCATTCCTCTTATTACTATTATTGGTACTGGTGCTACTCACTATTTTATTGTTGTTGATTGTGTAAAGAGATTGGGTCTCACTTTGTCATCTCTAGATAGAGATATGGTGGTAGAAGTTCCGGCTAAGGGAACGGTTACTACTTCTTTTGTGTGTGCAAGTTTCCCTTTATTAATCTTTGATAGAGACTTTGTGGTGGATCTTGTTTGTTTATCGCTTGTCGGGTTGGACGTGGTTCTGGGTATGGATTGGTTGTGATCTAACTATGTCCATATTAATTGCTATGACAATACTGTGAATTTTTCTTCCTTAGTAGAAGAAGATCAAGCTATGCTGATTTCGACGAAACAATTGAATGAGTTCATGAAATATGAAGCATTGGTTTTCTTGTTGATGGCAACTCTTTCTGTGGAGAGTCAAGCTCTGATTGCAAACTTTTCGGTGGGGTGCGACTTTCTCGAAGTATTCCCTGATGAGATTCCTAGTGCACCTCCTGAAAGAGAGGTTGAATTTTCTGTGGATCTTGTGCCTGGTACCAGACCTATCTGTATGGCACCATACAAGATGTCCGCATCTGAATTAGTAGAATTGAAGAGCCAATTAGAAGATTTGCTCGAGAAGAAGTTTGTTAGACCAAGTGTGTCACCGTGGGAAGCTCCTGTGTTATTAGTGAAGAAGAAAGATGGTAGCATGAGACTTTGTATTGATTATCGTCAGTTGAATACAGTAACTATCAAGAATAGGTATCCACTTCCTAGAATTGATGATTTGATGGACCGATTGGTTGGCGCTCGCATGTTTAGCAAGATTGATTTGAGATCGGGTTACAATCAAATAAGAGTGAAAGAAGAAGATGTTCAGAAACTGCTTTTAGAACGAGGTATGGACATTATGAGTATTCGGTGATGCCTTTCGGTGTCACTAATGCACCGGGAGTATTCATGGAGTACATGAATCGTATTTTCCATCCTTACTTGGATCGTTTTGTGGTTGTTTTCATTGATGATATTCTAGTTTATTCTAAATCGGAAGAAGAGCACGCAGAACATTTGTGCATTGTGTTAGAAGTCCCGAAAGAGAAGAAGCTTTATGCTAAGTTGTCAAAGTGTGATTTCTGGTTAAGTGAAGTGAGCTTTTTGTGGCATGTCATTTCTGGTGATGGCATTGCGGTTGATCCTTCTAAGGTTGATGTCGTGTTAAGATGGGAAACTCCTAAGTCTATTACTGAGATTAGAAGTTTCTTAGGTTTGACTGGTTACTATAGAAGGTTCATTGAAGGTTTTTCTAAGTTGGAACTTCCTTTGACAAAGTGAACTTGTAAAGGAGTTGCTTTTGTGTGGGATGTCAAGTGTGAAGAAAGTTTTGTTGAATTGAAGAAAAGGTTAACAACGACTCCGATCTTGATTCTGCATAATCCTGAAAAACCGTTTGTTGTTTATTGTGACACTTCTAAGATGGGTTTAGGTGGTGTGCTTATGCAAAATGGAAAGGTGGTTGCTTATGCTTATAGGAAATTGATGATTCACGAGAAGAACTATCCTACTCACAATTTGGAACTTGCAGCAGTTGTTTTTGTGCTTAAGATTTGGAGGCATTATCTTTATGGTTCTAGATTTGAAGTATTTAGTGACCATAAAAGCTTGAAGTAATTGTTCGATCAAAAAGAGCTTAATATGAGGCAAAGGTGGTGGCTTGAATTGTTGAAAGATTATGATTTTGGATTGAATTACCATCCTGGTAAAGCTAATGTCGTGGCCGATGCTTTAAGTCGAAAGACTTTGCATATGTCACTTTTGATGATGAAAGAGTTGGAAATGATTGAGCAATTTAGAGATATGAGTCTTGTGATAGAAGTGACGCCGAAGAGTGTTATCTTGGGAATATTGAAGATCAATAATGATTTCCTTGTTAGCATTAGAGAAGCTCAAAGCTTGATGTGAAACTTGTTGATTTGTTGGTTGGTGTTGGACAAACTGAAAAGGAAGATTTCAAGTTGGATGCTCAGGGTGTTTTGAGGTTCCGAGATAGGATTTGTATCCCCGATGATGTGGATTTAAAGAGAATGATCTTGGAAGAAAGTCATAGAAGCAATTTGAGCATTCATCCCGGAGCGACCAAAATGTATCAAGATTTAAGGAAACTATTTTGGTGGTCGGGCATGAAAAGAGAGGTGGCTCAGTTTGTTTATGCTTGTTTGACTTGTCAGAAGTCTAAAGTGGAGCATCAGAAACCTGCAGGGTTGATGCAAACGTTAGAGATCCCGGAATGGAAATGGGATAGCATTTCTATGGATTTCGCAACGGGGTTACCAAATACACCAAGAGGACACGATGCAATTTAGGTGATTGTTGATAGACTTACGAAGTCGACTCACTTTATTCCTATTAACATCACTTATCCCGTATCGAAGTTGGCGGAAATTTATACGCATGTGATTGTTAGATTGCATAGTATTCCTTTGTGTATTGTTTCGATAGAGATCCGAGGTTCACTTCTGAATTTTGGAAAAGCTTGCAAGAGGCTTTGGGTTCTAAGTTGAGGTTGAGTTCGGCTTATCATCCTCAAACTGATGGTCAGACGGAAAGGACGATTCAATCGTTGGAAGACTTGTTGCGAGCATGTATTCTTGAACATGGTAGTTCATGGATACATATCTTCCTTTGATTGAGTTTACTTATAACATTTCATGCTAGTATTGGAATGGCGCTTGAGGCTTTGTATAGTCGGAGGTGTAGAACTCCTTTGTGTTGGCACGAGTCGGGTGAAAGTGTGGTGCTTGGACCCGAATTGGTTAGAGAGACTACTGAGGAGGTGAAGATGATTAGAGAAAAGATGAGAATTTCTCAAAGTCGACAAAAGAGTCATCATGATAAAAGGAGAAAAGACTTGGAATTTCAAGATGGTGATCATGTATTTTTGAGAGTTACTCCTACAACCGGCGTTGGGCGAGCATTGAATTCGAAGAAGCTAACCCCTCGCTTTATTGGTCCTTACTAAATTACTAGTAAAGTGGGAAAAGAGGCTTATAGAGTGGCGTTACCACCAAATATTTCGAATTTGCACGATGTATTCCATGTGTCACAACTTCGGAAGTATGTTCCGGATCCTTCGCATGTGATTGAGATGGATGATATTCAAGTTCGAGACAATCTTAAGGTGAAGACGATGCCTTTAAGGATTGAAGATCGTGAGATAAAGTCTCTTCATGGAAAATAGATTTCCTTGGTTAAAGTGTTTTGGATAGGAGCAGCTGCTGAAAGCGCGGCGTGGGAGTTAGAAAGCAAGATGCGGGATTCATATCTCGAGCTTTTCGAGTCAGGTAATTTTGAGGACGAAACTTTTTAAGTGGGGGAGAGTTGTAACGCCCCGTTTTATTTAATATTACATTATATTAATATTTTTGAGTTACCGTTAGACGATTATTTTGGCGACGAGAATATTTATATTAATCGATATATATCTGTTAATATATTTGGCGACGTTTCGTTCGGTCAGTTTTTTATTTCGTTTGGTTCGGTAAAATATTATTCGGACCGATATTTAATTTCCTAGAGTTATTTTAATTAATTGGGTTAATAATATTATTAGATATCATTAATATGTTAATTAATAAGACAAGTTAGGGGTGTGAGGACTAATTGTTCAGAATTGGGTGTACACCCTTGGCTAGTACAAGAATCCAACATAAAACACCATTTTTCCTCTTTTCTTTCATTACAACACAAAAACCAAACATAGAAGCATAGAGAGAGCAAGAGGTCTTGGAGAAGAGAAGAAGAACACATAGCTAGGGTTGAATTTGTTGGAGCATCTTGTAATCATCCAAGCATTTGAGGTAAGGGATTTGATCGTCCATTTCATATAGTTAGGGTTTGATAGATATGTTGCGGATTTAGGAAAAATTGGTATTTTGATTCATGAGTTTTGGTTGAGGGATTGTTGAAATAACTTAGAAAGGTTGAGTTAGGAGTATGGATTGTGGGTGTTTTATTGCTAAGCTTGTAGGAACTAGAAGTTATAAAATGGAAATAAGAAACTGTGAAAAGAAAAACCAGAAAAACACCCTGTACAGTGGAACCGTGGGGGAAGAAGATGAAGTGGATGGCATGAAGCATGGGAGGCTCCCACCTCACAAGAGAGGGCGGCCATCCCAGCCTCCTAGGCAACCGCCTCTAGCTACTTAACCCCCTGGGACGTGTGTCCCTTCATGCTCGGAGAGGAAACAGAATTATGTCATTTTTCTATTTTCTGTATGCTGTATTCTGTTTCTGCATAATCCTATTTCTGCATAATTTTCATTCTAGCTTCTGTTTCTTTTGTTTTTCCTTAATTCCATATACTACTAGTTGGTATTAATAAAATATAAGTAGGACATAAGTTAGCCGATTAAATTTGGAACCCGATTATGTTCCGATTTCCCCAATTTCAGTAATTTCGACGACGGAGCAAGTTGCTCCGAATTCAACGAAAATTGACATACTAGCTAAGTTCGACGTGTAGAATGTAATGGTGAGGTTAGTTTTTCGAAATTCCGAGTTTTTACGAAACGACCCGAAATAGGCCAAGTTACAGTTAAATTGAATAGGATTGCGTTTTAGTCAGCTTAAGTAACGTATGGACAATCCAATTGCGATGTTGATGATTATGATTAATGTCGATTATTAAGAATGGCTTTCGCGACGATTATTGGTGTTTGACTATTTTTCCGTATTTGGAATTTGGTGAATAAATTGATAATGATGTGGTGTGATTAAACGTGATGTTTGCGACGGTGTATTTTTAACGAATACTTGATTATATGCGATGCGATGATATGTTTATCTTGATGTGGACTTTATGTCAATTTTGATGAGCGATGATAATGTTTTTGTTGTTTCGTGTTTGTGATATTGTATTGTCGAGTCACATACATTGCATAGGCGACGAGGGCTTTTATGCCAAGCGACGATGGTCTTTATGCCGAATGTTCCTAATTATGGACAAAGCGACGGGTACCACATGCATAACATAGTCGTATCTCATGGAGTCGGTTATGTTTATGTTTGAGCTGTTTGGCGTTGGGTTTTAATCGATGGCTTATGTTGAATTGCGATGTTATATGATGCTTCATTTTGATACATGTTGATATACTCTTATTAACTTATATCAATTATAATTCCAAAACTATTTATATATTTTATCCTGCATTTAATTATATGTTTTGGAGTATCTCACCCTTTACTTGTTTCGTCGTTGCCTTTATATTGGTAACGCGTAGGTGATCCACGAGGATGATGAGGATTAGCTCGAGTCTCTTTATTTTAAGTCGCTCTGCTCTGATCGTAGTAACACTCGGGTTTTGGGTGACGTTATTATTTTGATAGGAATGTTTATGTATACTATCTTATGATGTTATAACTTTATGTATTGATGATAACATGATGATATGTATATTTTGTGAACACATCCGCTGTACTGTGAATAGTCATATGTTTATATGATGAATTATGATATGAATCGGTATATCCGACTTTTGATTTTTGTGATGTGCATTATAATGCAAAGTGATGAAAATACGAATATGTGATGCCTCAATTTTTGTTGGATGAAATTTTGAAACTCTGATTTTATTATTAATTACGAGGGGTAGAATTGGGGTGTTACACCTCACACGCACCACGGGATGCGGGATCCGACATGGACATCCATCTAGCCTATGTGTCACTGGCCTGGGTAGTTGGCCTTTTACCTCAAGTAACACCCACCTAATCAAGAGATTAACCAGTACAGCAGCAGTCCAGATACAGGATATATGAAAGTAGTAAATATGCCACATAGAATGCAATGTAAAGCATACAAAGAATGATAAAGCGTATAAGCATATAAGCACCCAATAGACATGGAAAAGAAAGCTAGGATCAACTCCTGATCGGACCAGCAAGAGGTCTCTATAATCCCCAGCAGAGTCGCCAGCTGAAATCACCGGCCGAACCTCCGACTGATAACTGATGTATCAATAGAGTCGCCATCGAACGTATTTTATCTCACGACCAAGAAAGGAAAACATCGAGTAAACCTGAAGGGAGAAATCACGGTCCTATGACCGAGAAATCAAGAGAATCTAGGTAAGGGAGTTAGTTACGCGAGGGGAAGGGATTAGCACCCAGCACGCCTGTAGTACTCTATGGTATCCACTTTCTATTTCTAGCTAAAGGGTGTGTTATATCTATGCTTAATCTCTATCATGCATGCAAAAGAAAAGAGAAAATAAGAAACCACGGGAGAAAGTATGTGACAAGATGCCTACGTATTCCCGCGTGCAATGGGAAAGTCAGAGCGCCGTAGTTCGGCTCACTTGTTTTGGTGGGTTTTGTGTTTTTTTCTTGTGAAAAGGTTTTAAACACAAATGCAAAAGTAGCGCGCGAAGGTGAAAAAAGTTGGTGTTGATTGGTTGCTTTTACCTTGAGAAAGGAGTTCAAACCATTATTAGGTGTTTTGTTTTCAAATGGAAAAGAAAAGCAAGTTTTAGTTTTAATTTCATGCAAAGATGCAAAAGAAAACTAGCAAAACAAAAGGGAGACTAGCTAAGCACTAACCCTAATATTGTCATGCAAAGGTTGGGGATCCTAATGACTTAGGATGTAAGGGGAATCTCTAACTATGTTGACATGCAAATGATGTGGATCCTAATGTCTAGGATAGAGAACCTATCCTAACCGAGCGAACTTGGGGAAAGAAACAAGAAAACACACATCACAAGTAGAATTACCCTAAACGGGTCTTTAAATAAACCAGAGGGGTTCCTGAACATGCTCCAACTACGGAAGCCCCATCATGCATCTCTATTTCTACTTCTCATGGCAAAAGAAAGTTGTAAAGCCCTACTTCTCATGATATCTAGGAAAGCTGTAAGAGAATGCGATAAACGGTGTAGAAACTACCGAAAAGATATAGAATCCAAAGAGCACTGCGAGCTAATGAAATAATCTAGAAAACTTCAAGTACTGCAGCGATGCAATAAGAGTAAACCGGTGAGAATTGTTCAAAGCATCAAAACAAACAGAATACGTGTCGATACGCATCCGAAGCAACAATGCCTGCAAGAACAAGATTAGAGCGAGCAAAACAAGATATGAAGGGTACACACGTGGGTGTATAAGCTCAAGCAACACCTGCAAGAAGGGAGTTAGACCCAAAAACCAAGTAAAAGGGTGCATGTATATATACAAACAACAGAGAAATCGTCGTATGAGTATACAACACAAGCCCCTGCATGAAACAGACCACAAACAATATCTAGGAATGGCTAGGGTGTCTACTATTTGTTGTTAGATGTACGAACATGCAAGGAATGCGAATCGAATGATAAAACCAATGTTCATAGATGCATGACCATGCAAGGAATGCGAATCAAACGATAAAACCAACGTTCATAGATGCATGAACATGCAAGGAATGCGAATCGAATGATAAAACCAATGTTCATAGATGTACGAACATGCAAGGAATGCGAATCGAATGATAAAACCAATGTTCATAGATGCATGACCACGCAAGGAATGCGAATCGAACGATAAAACCAACGTTCATAGATGCATGAACATGCAAGGAATGCGAATCGAACGATAAAACCAATGTTCATAGATGCATGAACATGCAAGGAATGCGAATCGAACGATAAAACCAATGTTCATAGATGTACGAACATGCAAGGAATGCGAATCGAACGATAAAACCAATGTTCATAGATGTACGAACATGCAAGGAATGTGAATCGAATGATAAAACCAATGTTCATATACAAGAAGTAATGCATGAACATGTGAGGAATGCAAATCGAATCGATAAAACCAATTTTCATAGATGCATGAACATGTGAGGAATGCAAATCGAAATGATAATTCCAATGCTCATGTGCAAGAGTGTATGCATGAACATGTGAGGAATGCAAATCGAAATGATAATTCTAATGCTCATGTGCAAGAGTGTATGCTTGAACATGTAAGGAATGCAAATCAAAAGATAATTCCAATGTTCACTTATGAAATCGAATGCATGAGCATGTTAAGGACGCGAGTTACGATAACAATCCTAATGTTCATGTGCAAAGTGAAAGATGCATGTCATACTACCTAGAGGAAGCTCTCTTTTAATCCTAGGTTATGCATTAACACAAACACTTGGAGTGCATATGCGGTGAGTTCATGCACAATGCACTATGTTCCTAAGGATCAAGATGCTTGGATATCTACATGTCGAATGCAAATTATGCCTCAAATCATTACAAATCGATGCAATTACATCAAGCTAAATGCTCTCTAATGCATGAGCATGTGATGGATGATGCAAGATGCATGAATTAATGGCTTATCTGCAGGGGAAACACTTATGTACAAGTTCTAGAATCAGAATCTACATTGAATTTGCATGAAATTTCAGTATTCAATTTCAAGAAAAGCTGAAAAGTCAAGAACAGCTTAAAATAAGTGCTTATTTGAACCTAACACTTACTTGAACTTGAAGTTTGAATCAAATTGAAGAGGAATTCCTTGTGCTTTTCAAAGAAAATACCAAATCAGCAGCGAATTGATGATAATCTTTGGAATTAGCCTTGAATTCTTGAAAAAAATTTGAGGTCTTCAATGGAGGATTGAAGAAGATGAAGGAGATATCCTTGAATCTTGAAATTGAATAGAAATCAAGATAAAGTCGTTCCTTCCATGTCAAATGTGAATAGAAGGAGGAGAGGAAGATCTAGGTTGAAATAGGATGTGCTGCAAAGAAGAAAATCAGAGATCACAGGGCGCGCTTAGCGCAGTCTGTGGCTGAGGCAGGTGTTGAACGGAGGTCCGGTGGCGGCCTGTGGTGGTTGCTTGGAGGGAAAGTTGCAGTTTGAACTTTGTTTTGAGTTTTTGTGCTTTGGAATTTGAGAATTGGAGTGTGTGTGGTAGTGGAAATTAAGCAAATGGTTGTGTTGTTTTTTTTATTTGTGAAGAGGAAAATCTATTTATAGCTTTGGATCTATAATCAAGCCCAAATTATGATTATCCGAATAATTTTCGTAATTAATCCAAAACGGCCAAATCCGTGCGGAATTTGGAGTTGGAATATAAATGAAAAGTGTCCGAAATGCGATTTTGCTTGCGTGAATAAAAATCCCGACCGGATCCAGTGCACGGTCAAGGAAATAAGAATTTTTTAACTTTCAGCATCAATTTAGAACAACTGACACATGCAGAATTTTATTTGCGCTCTTCCGAGAATAAGCCTCGAACGAGGGTCTTCTGATCGAACTCTGCAAATGAGCATCTCTGAGACAATCGAAGCTAACAAAATTTGTGAACTTTTGGCACTGGTCCCATCCCGTTTTTGATGAAAATCGAGCGAGATATGACTTTTCGAACTTCTCGTATCAGATGAAAACTGCTCAGTTCAGCTCAAAATCAACCTCAGAGGAATTAGCTCCCGAGTTGCAAATGAAAGTTGTAGAGGACTCCGATACGGATTTTTAGAAATCGGTCCCGCTCCATTCTGAGTTTCCAGCTAGGAGATAAAGACCTTTTAGTGGACAGAACGCACGGTTCAACACTAAAATTCAACTTGATCTTCTGGGGAGAATGATTCCTTTGAGAACCTTCCTCACAAAATCCGTTCTCGGCTTTCAAATGGAAATTATAGATAATAATGAGAAGGAAATGCCAGTCGAAAATCAACATAAGATACCCAAGGGGGTGAGAGATACGCCTTCTGGAGTGCCCAAAATGCGCCGAAAACCCGAAATCCGCTTCATTGAGAAATGAGCGGGTAAGCTCCTTTTGGATGCCATTCGAAATACCCGGAACCTGATACTCCTCTTGACGAATGCTATGCATGCTACTACATGTATGTCTTATGAAAATTAATTATAAGCCAGAGGTGCGGGAAAGAAGACGGTAAATTTTGGGGTACAACAATGCACAACTTGCATTGGGATTGTATTTCATAGAAGAAGTGTTGATATGCTGAGGAGGATCCCTCAAAGTAATCAGCTCTGATTTCAACATGTGTTGTAATGCTTGAGACAATGGCATGTTGATCTTCGTAAATTATCTTTGCGACGCGTTCTGCCTACGCGCATAGTCTTATTGAGGTTGCACTAGTGGGGGATTAGTGATCAGGACTGCCCAACAGATTGATGGAGATCACCTTTGTCGCGGTTCTTCAGATACACAACATTTGCTTCTTTCTTCCCACCAAAATATCTCTTCACAGCATTTGAAGATGTTTCGACTTGAATCTTTCCGCTCTTGATTCCAGCTTCAATACGTTCGCCTGTCAATATCAACTCGATGAATCTGGCTGAATAGTTTCCAATTAGATGATTGAAGAATGGGTCTGTCAGCGTTCCCATGAACATGTCAACCAAAACCCTATTAGACAAGGGTGGATAGACTCTGCCTGCTAGATCTCTCCATTTCTGGGCGTACTATTTGAACTTCTCATCACGGCCCATACACATATTCTGCAGTTGCATACGGGTTGGTGCCAATTCAGCATTGTACTGGTATTGTTTGTAGAAAGCATCTGTCAAATCATTTCAAGTATGAGTGTGAGTGTTCTCTAGCTGGTAATACCAGTTTAACTGTGCTCCGGACAGACTCTCTTGAAAGAAATGCATCTACAACTTCCTGTCAGTAGTGTGGGGTTGAATCTTCTGAACATGGGACTTCATATGAAGTTTAGGACAGGAAACACCATCATATTTGAAAAAAGTAGGAACTTTGAACTTGCGGGGAATGACCACTCCAGGAACTAGGCTTAAATCATTAAAATTCAGTCCTGACATTTTTAGATTTTCCACAGCATTTAGACGGTCTTCAAGTTGCTTATACTTCTCGTTGTCAGGAGGATACTGCTCACTCATATAGTCTTCCTCCTCTTCTTCCTGAGACCCAAGATGGCTTCCTTCATCGGCCTTGACGCTTCCTTCAGTTTCTCCCCTCTTGTTTAAGAACTCAAGTTGTCTGACTACTTTGACTGGACCTCTGTGCTTTCTTCCCAGGATGATAATGCCAGCAATCTTCTTCTTTTTGGTGATGAGATTTTTCAGATCTTTCTGACCTTGGGCCAAATTGGTGAACATCTCCTAGAACTGAGCATTCTGAGCCTGAAGATCTTTAATAGTCTGTTCGAGAGCCATTTCGACTGAAATAAACAACGAGAGAATAAGGAAACCGGTCTTCAGAGTACTTGTTATGAAATGTTATGCTATGATATGCAATGTTATGCAATGCAATATTTTCAAGGACCTTCGGAATTTAAATTCGGTAGACAAACAAGAACAAAGTTTTTATTAGTCAAATTAGTAAATAAAAATAAAATTTTAAGTATAAAACTCCTAGCGTTTAGGCCTCCCATGGACGCTTCCTCTTTGTGTTGACGTAGGTGTTAATGCTCTGTTCCTCGTGAATTAGCTTCGTCAACTCCAATACTCTTTTCTCGCTTGCATAGTATTGAGCTTTGAATGTATCCCTTTCTTCTTTGAGTTGAATACATGATCTCTTCAATTCTTCGAAATCAGTAGGCATATCTGGATGGAGAATGGTATAGGGTTCATCGCCTTCGACAACAGGTTCCATAATTACCGGTAGGATGGCAGCATATGGCATCATGATATTTTGAGCGCGAGCTCGCACCCATTTGAGGTAAGGTTCCCAAGGAATGGAATTTTTATGCCCCAAGGTCTTGGTATCAGTCTTCTTCACCATTCCCTAAGCATGTCGAATCTTCGACGATAACCATGGAGATAGTTGTCGTAGTCAAACACAATGCCTTGGATAAGTATATCATGAGGAACGTCTCTTCGAGTATAACCAAACTGTCTTAGTGCTAAAGAAGGGTTATAAGTGATACCTCCCCGTATGACAAGGAATGGTACATTAGGGAATTCTCCACAATGCTCAATGAAAGTGAAATCCTTTTAAGAGTAAAGACACCAACGAATATCTGAAGAGAGAGTGACATCAACCTTTGAGACCATCTTAAACCTTGTTCATTCTTCATTAGTGATCGAGGAAGGTGCGAAATAAACCGCCTGGATAATAACTGTATGCAACACATAAGAGTTCCTTGTATTTTCATAGTACGAGTGTGGAGAGAATATAGAATATCTCCAAGTAAGGTAGGCACATGATTATGAGTGAGGAAAATCTTGATGGCGTTCACGTCTATGAACTGATCTGGATTAGGAAATAGCACCAAACCATATATTAGCAAAGCCAAAACATGTTCGAAAGCATGGAAACTCATAGCCTTTAGGAATTATCGAGCTTTCTTTATTAGAAACTTAGCAAGCAAGCCCTTAACTCCACTTCTTATCTCCCAATTGTCTTCAATGTTTGACCGCTTTAGATGTAATGTTGATGCGATGTCTTTAAACTTCAGAATTTTTTCTGAACCGGTGAAAGGTATCTGATCAAGAACGGGTATCCCAAGTAGCTTAGATAACTCTTCCATTGTAGGTACCAACTGATAGTCTGGGAAAGTAAAGCAATGATGCTTTGTGTGAAAGAACTGGAATACGACGCTCATCATATCTTCTTCAAAACCGAAGGTAACCAATTTAAGTAGATAACCATACCTCATGATGAACTGAGCGTGATCGGGAACTTGTGAGACTAATTCCTTGAGCTGAGAAGGTATGCCCACAAAGTTGATTCAGATAGTCTTCCTGGAAGCCATAACCTTACAACACAGAGCGAAGATAAATCCCTAGGTCCTTTAAATGGTTAGAAATGATATGATGATATGATGATATGATGTCATGTTTAAATAGCAAGCACAAACAATTCACATAATAGCCCTAGGTTTAAGGCTTGCATGAGGTATAAGTGTCTACCCTAGCGGGGTTTAAGTTGGTTCAACCTGTCTTATAATAGTAACCAGGTTCTAGGAATCTCATATCACAAATCTTTCTCGCAAGTTTATTTCCATACGACTACCAAGTGGTCGATTGAAACATCCCGAAAGACGAATCTCAATGAGTGTAGCATCGAGTATCAACCAACCTTAGTCTGCACCGAAGCCGACTATCTCACTACCTTCTAATGGCTAAGATGGGTAAATTAGGGTTCTATAAGTTTAGTTAGTGTTTCATTACACCACACAGATGCCAAATATTTCCTCAAATGAACATGAGGAACATCAGGACATCCAAAGTGTCACAATAACCGTAGCCATCATTTTAACAGTTTCGGTCTACGCCGAACAGTCGCTATGATCTATTGCTACTTACCTAAGGAAACCTAGATCCGGGTGTAGGATCCCCAAATATAATACCCAAGCAACCCTTAAAAGTAAAGCATACAAAGTAAACAGAAAGCAATAAAAGTGATTTATAGCCCTAAGGTAACCTCTCTTTAGGTGTTTTCCCCAGCAGAGTCTCCAGTTCTATAACACGGTAGGAGAACATGACTTAATTGTTTTGCATTTTATCGCAAATGTTGCGGATAACAAGAGTCTCCACTGACTTTTCTTTTATCCAATAAAGGGAAGGTGAAAAGAACAGGAAAAGACCTTCGTTAGATTCTGAGTACGGGAGGCAATTATGAAATGGGAAGGTATTAACACCCTTTTCATTCGTAGTTATCTACAGGCTCTTAATTGCTTAGCTCACTTTTGAAAATTTGCTTTCTGTGTTTGTGTGGTTTGAAAAGTATTTGAAAAATATTTCACTTTGACTTCGTAATGATTCTCGTTGGAATGTATACGAAGTGTTCGAAAATATTTGTTTGGAAAATGTTTAACTTTGTAATGATTCTCGTAGGAATGTATACAAATGTTTTTTTGAAAAGTTTTTGAAAAGTGTGAGGTGTGAAAATTAATTTGTTTGGTTGGAGCAAGCAATAGAGTCTTATTACCTACTCGGATTGGTTGTTTCTTGTTATTTTTCCTTCTCCTTTAGGTAAGGTCATCCATACCATTAGTTGGTAGGTAACTTTATCCGTTGGATGTGAAGGGACAATTGTAGGGTCATCGTATGGTCATTGAAGGCAACATGTAAGGATACCTTAGCAAATTTGTAGGGAAGATCATCACTTTTTGTAGGCAACAACCGAGGGACAAGATCATATATTCGTAGGCAACATCGAGGGACTATGATCTTTGTGATGATTTTGAATCGAGGGACTTTGCTAATGGTACCCCTACGTTCGAGGGACATGACCATTGTATTCGAAAGGCAACAAGAGAGGATACCCTAAGATTGATTTTAATCTTGCCATACAAACCCTAGTTATCATACATCTAAGCAGTTTAATATTCGCAGGAAAATAAAATGCGGAAAGTAAATGCAGAAAATAAACCTACGCTATTACAAGGCTTTGGGGCAGATACATAATATAGGTGCGGAAAGTAAAGGCCGAAAATAAATCTACGCTATTCCAAAAAACTTTGCGACCTATACAAAAATTTCTAAAATTTAAATGCGAAATAATAAATAAATAATAGAAAAAATGTTAGTAGAAAATATTTTAGGGTTAGCGAACATAATTACTAGAAAGATAAATATTTTTTGGATTGATATTAATTAGGAAAATAAATTAAAAGTTAATTTTAATGGTTAATTAACAATTAATTAAATAAAAGAAAAATAAAATATTTTTTTGATGTCAAAAATAAAATAAAGATTTTTCTAACCTAATTCTGAAAATAAAATATTTGTTGGGATTTTTTTATGTATTTTAGAAAATATTTTAAAGGAATTAAAAAGAAACTTGAAAATATGAGAACATATGGAAAATAGGTTAGTTTTGCAAAGTGGTAAAAATAAGGTGGGGGTGCAAGGGTTTGAACCCCTTACCCTGGGGTTGTCAAGCAAACTGCACTGCCATCTGAGCTACCTGTCATTGGTGTTAGTAAAATGAAGCAAATATAATATAAGAGAAAAATATTTTTTGAAAATCCTTTAAAACAAACGCGTGTCAAGGGACCGTCTTCCCCAATTCAAATTTTTCTGGGAATTCACCCACAGCTTTTCCGTGGGTAAGGCTATACCTACGGACACATTTGTAGCTATAGAACCTGCAATTTTCAAAAATTCAATACAAGCATTATAAATTCATGGTGAGGGCATGACTCGATCCGGTTTGACCTCGTGAGCACGATGGTACCATTGGTTTCTTCCAATTTTACCTATTTTGAGAACCCCCAAATTGAAGCTCACGAATCCTAGCAATGGAATATGGCTAAACCTGCATCTAAAATTCAATTAACCAATCCAGAAAGCTTGCAAACATCATTCTAAGCATGAATATACAATCGAAACATGTTAGTGATGCATAATTTGAAAATTCGATTATTGAAAAAGTTGTGCAAACCGTGATTCTGATTTTACGTCTCTGGAGCTTTTGGTTGTTTGGAATGGCTGGAATCGATCAGAGGATACCAAGGAACGTGATGGAATTCTTGGAACCACCTGAAACGATCAAAAACTCTGGCTACTAGTTTCTGGCAAGTCACAGATTTTTTGAGTTTTGTTTAGGGTTCTTGGCTGCAAATTTTCGTCTCCTTGTGATTTGAACATGTTAATTACTTATAGAGAATGGAAAATAGGTCAAGAGATGTGAAGAAAATATATTGCACTGAATGGAAAATATTTGATTTTTCAATCATTCCAATTTGCATCAAAAGCTTCAAATTTTGTCTCAATCTCATGCTAATCAAGTATCTTCGAAATTGACAGCTTGCAAAGAGTATCTTGGACTTCAAGAATGCTGAATAACAAGCCTTGCACTTATTGATTTGATTTTTGCATTTTATTTTAATTAAAATTGAATTTAAATGAATAAATTCCAAAAATAAATAAAATAAAATAAAATAAAGGGAGGCGTGCAAATGAAATTAAGAGTCATTTGATTTTGTTAAGTATTTCTCTTCATGCACTTTTTCAAATTTCCCAAACTTGCACAAGTTGTATCTTTCTCAATTTTCAACATTTTGAAGTGTTCTTGGACTTTTTAGGAATCTCATGATGTCCTCTAAGCACCCGTTTTGGTTTCATCTTCATTGAAGCTTCCATGTTCATGTATACTTCTTTTTAAAAAGATGACTTTTTGTTGACTTTTAGAAGAACCTATAATGTTTTTATCCATGACTCTCAAATGAAGCATTTTTTGCCAAAGCTTGTGAGACACAAAGTTGTAGGGAATTGAATTCTCTTCAAAATGAGCTTTGTAGGAAAAATTTCTGATAAAGTATGTGAAAGTTATGCTTGGTCAAAGTTATGTTGACTTTTTTGTCAAGAAACCCTAATTTAGAAACTTTGACTTTTGATCAAATCTTGAATTTTCTTGATGAATCATGATCAACCCTTGATCAAATGATGAATGTAAATTCAAAATATTGATGTTGACCAAATATGATGAAGTTTGATTATATGTTGACCACAGTTGACTTTTTGTCCAATACAATTGATTTTCAACCATTTGAGCAATTGACTGAACAAACTTGAGCTGTGAGACTTGAAACTTGACATGGTGAACCTTGAGACATATGAGGATGTATGATGATTACTTGAGGTAATAGAAACCATCTTTTACTTGAGAGAATCAAAACCCTAGTTGTGAGTTGATTGCTTAGGAGAGGGTTCATTTGGCCACCCGTTGAAGAATTCTTGAGTATGGAGATGTGGATTGACTAGAGAAATTGGAGGGAAAATTTTGGGGTATAACAACAGGTAATTATAAAAATGATAACTCGTGATATAAACCGAATAACAGTAAAACCAAAACATGTAACTGAATATCAAACTGCATTAATGAAAAATTGATACCAAAGTGCTGATCAAATAAAAATGACAGAATTAAAAAAAAAACTAATATTAAACTTGTTCTACTTGAATTGAAAAACATAACAAAAAGAAATCCTAATTAACTATTTCCTTCCCCTACACTTAAACAAAACAATGTCCTTGTTGTTTAAATGTAAGGTCCAGAAAATCAATAAATCTCCAAGATACAATACTAGCCACATCGAGAGAAAATATGCTGGTATAAGTCATCCATTTACTAAGCAACTACATCCATAAAACCATGAAAATCCATGCGCAAAGTGGTGAAATAGCCTCTTAGGTTAGCAACTTGAGTGTCCAAATTTGTAAGAGCAGCGGCGACGTTAATAGGAGGAGGTGGAGTTTGAGCGGGAGCAGCAGGTGAAGAAATATCATGATATCCAGGAGGTGTCTCAGGGTCTTCTTCAGAGTCTTCTAAATTTTCATAAGCCTGAGGGGTTTCAGGAGTGGATGGGCGAGTGGGGGGTTGATCTAAACCATAAAGCCAATTGGCCCGATTATGCACACTGGTAACATGGTTAGGTAAAGTGAAAAGGTCCACTACTTTGTTGTTTATAAGCAAATAAAACTGGTGCGTGACAAGATTACCTATAAGACATGTGTTGAAGCAGAACTGAATGTTCATGGCTTAGATGCCACTGAAGGAGTTTAGGCCTTGGAGTGGGTGTCTTAATCCAATAACATTAGTTATCATTGTTACCAGGCCACCTATCTGAATGGGCATATGATCGGTCTCAATGAGACGCTCTAAAATAAGTAGCATAAAGGTGACTGCATTAACGGGGCGGTTTTGTGATGCGCAAAACATTATAAAAAGTTCATCGCGGGATACTGTAGTAATGTTCTGTGGCTTTCCAAATAGGGTTTGAGCTAGTATCTTGTGGAAATACTAAATTGTTGGGTTATGGATGTTCTCTGAGCGAAAGTCAGCAGGCTCAGGGTTAAGATTACCAGAAATACACCCCCAAAATTGGTCGAGCTCCCTAAAAGCTAAATATTCCTCCTGACTTTCATGATAAACACCTACACTGCTAGGAAAACCTAAGAGGTCATCATACTCCATATGGTTAAACTTGTAGTTAATTCCAAATAATCTAAAAATGATGAGCCCGCGGCGTGTACCTAACCCATGATTTGGTAGATAAGTAAATAAGCTAAGGAACTCTAAGGTTAGGTTGCGGTAAGTGGCATAAGATATCATCAAATGAGAGGTGTCCCACCCAATTTGGTTCAGCAGGAAGAGGATATTATCCCTAATTCAAAGTGCTTCCATAGCACCGTTATGAGCATAAATAGTGGGATACATTTCTCGCTCGGCCAATGCTGCAAATTTGCCTAACTGGTGCCTTCCTCTGAAGGTAACATGCATATTATAAACTCGAGGCATCGTGAGAAAAAATTAGTGACTAAGTAAGTTATCCTGGAAATTAGGAAAGCATAATAAAAGAAAGTCAGCATTGGCCAAATGCCGATAGGTAGAAAATAGAAATAAGAATAAAAATAACATAAAGAAGAATTTAGAGAATAGGAAAAATGAGAGAAAAACAAATAGAAGAATTCAAAAATGAAAGAAAAATAAATTAAAATTAAATTAAACATAAAATAAAACGGCGGGTTGTCTCCCACAAAGCGCTTTGTTTATTGTCGTAAGCTCGACAAAATATTCGTTAAAGCCTAATCTTGTGAGTCGTCGGGAAGCTTGACAAGTATTAGACTAGCAGAGTAATCCCTGTTTTCTATGCAATGATAATGTTTCAAGCGCTTCCCATTAACAATAAATGGTTTACACGACTGACCCTTAATTTCTATAGCACTACTAGATAAGACCTTCGTAAATTCAAATGGACCGGACCACCTAGAACGTAGTTTACCAGGAAATAATTTTAGCCTAGAATTGAATAAAATTACTATATTGCCCTCATTGAACACTTTCCTAGATATACGTTTATCGTGCCATTTTTTAGTTCTTTCATTTTAAATTTTGGCATTCTTATACGCATCGAGTCGAAGCTCTTCGAGTTCATTTATGTCTAAGATTCTCTTTTCTCCTACGGCAGTATAGCTAAAGTTTTGGGTTTTTATAGCCCAATAGGCTTTATGTTCAAGTTCTACTGGAAGGTGACACGATTTAACATAAACTAACTTGAAAGGTGTAGTTTCTATCGGTGCTTTATATGTTGTTCTAAATGCCCATAAAGCTTCGTGTAACTTAGCAGACCAATCTTTTCTTGACGTAGCAACGGTTTTCTCTAGGATTTGCTTAATTTCATGATTTGAGACTTCTACTTGCCCACTTGTTTGTGGGTGATAAGGCGTTTCTACGGTGTCGAACTCCATATTTCGCTAAGAGTTTTTCGAAGATTTTAGAGATGAAGTGCGAGCCACCGTCACTGATGACTAGTCTCGGCACACCAAATCTTTGAAAGATTATGTTTTTGAACAGCTTTATTATAACTCGTGTGTCATTTGTTGGAGAGGTTATAGCCTCAATCCATTTCGACACGTAGTCGACAGCTACGAGTTTGTATTTATTTCCAAAAGAAGATGGGAAGGGTCCCATGAAATCAATTCCCCACACGTTGAAGATTTCTACTTCTAGAATGTCTTTCTGAGGCATCTCATCGCGTCTAGAGATCTTGCCAGTGTGTTGACACCGGTCGTAGTTTAAAACGCCGATGTGCACATCCTTCTATAAACTAGGCCAAAAGAAACCCGCTTGTAGGATCTTAGCGCATGTCTTCGAGGTGCTTGCGTGTCCTCCATATGGGGCATCGTGACAATGGGAAATTATGTTAGGTACTTCATCTTCAGGGACACGTCGACAGAAAATACCATTGGCGCCTCTTTTGAAAAGTAGAGGCTCGTCCCAATAATACTGTTTAAGGTTGTGGAAGAACTTCTTTTGCTGGTAGGTCAGATCAGGTGGAAGTACTCCGACTGCTAAGTAGTTGACAAAATCATAATACCAAGGAAGTATTAAGTTGGAGACCACATCGACGACGTCATTTTTTCCAACAACGTGATCAGATGAAGGGTTTTCGATCTCGTTATGTTCCATCAAGGCGATTAGCCGATCATAGGGAAAATCATCGTTTATATGGACATTATTAGGTTCGATTCCTTCTATTCTTGATAGATGATCTGCTACCACATTTTTTGTACCTTTCTTATGCTTAATTTCTAAATCGAATCCTTGTAGGAGTAAAATCCATCTTAAGAGTCTCGGTTTAGCATCTTTCTTGGTCAGTAGGTATCTAATTGCAGCGTGATCGGTATAGATGATTATTTTTGCTCTTACAAGGTAAGAACAAAATTTATCTAAAACGAACACAACAACTAAGAGTTCTTTCTCAGTGGTGGCGTAATTCAGTTGTGCAGGATCTAAGGTTCTACTTGCATAGTAAACTGCATGAAGCTTTTTATCCTTTATTTGGCCTAAGACTGCACCTACTGCATAATCGCTTACATCGCACATGATTTCAAAGGGTTCATTCCAATCAGGGGGTTGCATGATAGGAGCTGATATTAAAGCTTGTTTAAGAGTTTTGAAAGAGTTTAGGCATTTATTGTCGAATATGAATTCAACGTCTTTCATTAAAAGTTTAGTGAGCGGCTTTGTTATTTTAGAGAAATCCTTAATGAATCATCGGTAGAAACCGGCGTGTCCTAGAAAGCTTTGAATTTCTCTAACAGTTTTAGGAGGTTAAAGATTTTCTATGACTTCGATCTTGGCTTTATCCACTTCAATTCCTCTATATGACACTATATGTCTAAGAACAATCCCTTCTCGAACCATGAAATGACATTTTTCCCAGTTTAGCACTAAATTAACGCTTACACATTGTTCGAGTACCTTTTCTAGGTTCGATAGGCATTCTTCAAAACTTGTCTGCAGACGGAGGAATCGTCCTTGAAACTTCCATAATACCATCTAAGAAATCAGCGAATATTGACATCATACATCGTTGGGAAGTTGCTGGAGCATTACATAGTTCAAAAGGCATTCTCCTATAGGCGAATGTGCCATACAGACATGTGAATGTTGTTTCCTCTTGGTCATCCGGATGTATGGGGATTTGGAGGAATCCTGAGTATCCATCTAAATAGAAGAAGTGAGAATGCTTGGCCAAACATTCAAGCATTTGATCGATGAAAGGTAATGGGAAATGACCTTTACGAGTGGCTTTATTTAATTTTCTATAATCGATACACATTCTCCATCCGATTAGAGTGCGTTGAGTTACAAATTCTTTTATCAATCGAATGACTTTAACACCTCCCTTCTTAGGCACGACATGAACTAGACTAAGCCATTTACTATCGATATTGGATATATAATTCCTGCTTCTAATAGCTTTTGCACCTCCTTTTTGACAACATCGCTTAGAATAGAATTGATTCTTCTTTGATGTTCTTGAGAAGTCTTACTATCTTCTTCAAGCAGAATGCGATGCATACAAATGGAGGGACTTATTCCTTTTAAGTCTGAGATGTTATAGCCTAAAGTTGTAGGATATTTTTGAAGGACATGTAGTAGTTTTTCGGTTTCTAATCGTCCTAAATCAGCATTGAGTATAACAGGTCGTTCAAGCTCGTTGTCTAAGAATTCATACCTAAGATTATTGGGTAGTGTTTTAAGTTCTATAACTGGTTTCTTTGGGAAAGGCATAGGATTAGGAGTTAGTTCTAGACATTTTCTTAGGCTATCGTCTCAGTATTCGGGGCGAAAGTTATCATCCTCGAAGATTAACAGAATCAGAATTTTTATAACATCATAATGGGCTTCTTTTTACTCCATTTCTCTTATGTATTCGTCTATAACGTATAAAAGGTAACAGGTGTCGTCTATGGCTGGTGATTGTAAGAATTGTGTAAGAATAAATTCGACTTTCTCTTCACCAACTTCAAAAGTCAACTTGCCTTTTTTTACATCTATGATGGTTCCGGCTGTAGCTAAGAATGGTCGTCCTAATATGATACGGGTGTTAATGTCTTCTTTTATGTCCATAATTATAAAATCAGTTGGGATGTAGAATTGACATATTCGCACAGGAACATTCTCAAGAACTCCTACAAGGTATTTAACAGAGCGATCTGCTAATTGAACAAACATTTTGGTTGGTCTTAATTCTCCCATTTTGAGTTTGGCGCATATGGATAAAGGAATTACACTGATACTGGCTCCTAAATCACATAAAGCTTTGTCTATGACAAATTTCCCTATTACGTTTGGTATAGAGAAACTACCAGGTTCTTTGAGTTTAGGAGGCATTGTATTTTGAATTATTGCGCTACACTCAGCAGTAAGTGTGATGGTTTCGTTATCCTCTAGATTTTCCTTATTAGATAAAATTTATTTAAGGAGTTTAGCATAGGAGGGCATTTGTGTAATTGCTTATGTGAAAGGGATTGTAACATTTAGATGTTTAAGAAGATCTACGAATTTCTTGAATTGTCCTACATTCTTGGTTTTAGCTAGCCTTTGAGGATAAGGAATGGATGGTTTGTAAGGTCGTGGAGGCACATAAGGTTCTTTTTTTTCTACAGCCTCATCATTGTTGTCTTTCTTATTCTCCTCTTCTGGTTTATCCTTCTTTTCAGTTGGTTTAACAAGATTTTGTTTCATGGTTGGGCTATTGATTCTTGGATTTATAGGTCCATCATACTCTGTTCCTCTTCTTAGGATGATAGAATTTGCGTGTCCCTTAGGATTGGGTTGAGGTTGTCCAGGAAATAAGCTAGTTGGGGCAGCAGAAGCTGCCCGCTATTGAGCCACTTGAGAGATTTGCGTTTCTAACATTTTATTATGAGTGGCTAAGGCGTCAACTTTGTTGGTTAATTGTTTAATTTTCTCATTAGTGTGTAAATTTTGATTTAGAACATCTTTATTTGTTTGGGCTTGAGAAGTTATGAAGTGTTCTATCATGATTTCAAGATTGGATTTCCTAGGGACATTGGAAGTATTCAGAACATTATTAGGATGATTCGGGATGGCTTTGGATAGCCAGGTGGTGTAGCAGGAGCTTGTCCAGGTGCATATAACGCGTTGTTGTTCTTATACAAAAAGTTAGGATGATTCTTCTGCACATGATTATAGGTGTTGCTATAAGGGTTTCCTTGCACGTAATTTTCCTGTTCAGCTGGAATTCCTGTTAAGAGTGGACATTCTGGAGCAAGATGTGATTGAAGTCCACATAAATCGCAAGTTTGAGCTACTGCAGCCACGGTGGCTGCGGGAGTGGTGGTTAGATTTTCTAGCTTTTGTGTAAGGGCTTCCACTTTAGCGTTAACTTGGTCCAGACTATTCACTTCGATCATGCCACCTTTTGTCTGAGGTATTTCCATATTAGTCATATTGCTTCCCTATTGATAATGGTTTTTGGCCATGCTTTCGATAAGCTAGTTGGCATTGTTATACAGTTTATCCATTAGTGTGCCGCCTGCAGCAGCGTCTATAGTCAATCTTGTGTTGTACAAGAGGTCGTCATAAAACGTGTGAATGATCAACCATTCTTCTAAACCTTGATGCAGACAGAGTCTTATCATGTCTTTGTAGCATTCCCACGCCTCGAAAAGTGATTCATTTTCCTTTTGCCGAAATCCATTGATGTTGGCTCTCAGCATAGCAGTTTTGCTCGGTGGAAAATATCTAGCTAAAAAGTATTTCTTTAACTCATCCCATGTGGTGATTGAGTTAGAAGGTAGAGATTTGAGCCATGCTCTAGCTCTGTCTCTCAGAGAGAAAGGGAATAGGCGCAATCGTATCGCCTCAGGGTTTATAACATTCGATTTTACAATTTCTGCGTACTGCACAAACACTAACAAATAGAGGTTCGGGTCGTCTGTAGAAGATCTAGAAAAATGGTTCTGTTGAACAACAGAAAGTAACGAAGGTTTCAGCTCGAAATCATTTCAAGCAAAAGCGAAAGAAGCAATGTTGTTGTGAGGTTCCGCCTGAGAAGTTAACTGCGTAATCCTTAAGAGGACGGGGTGGTATTTATGCTTCTTTAGCCATCTTTGATTCTTCGGCTAATATAGGGGATGAAATGTCAGGAAGATTAGTCGGAGGAAGATTGTTGAGAAGAGGATATTCTTTGAATTCAGCATCTTAATCTGAGATAACGCTCGATATCGTTGATTTGTAGATGCAAAGGCTCGCTTTGAGAGCGAGTATTTGGCATATAATAGAAAGAATGGGATTTGGTGCTTTAGTCTATACTTCGTAATAATAGAGTTATGATATCGACTTGAATAGTCCCCGACAACGGTGCCAAAAACTTGATCGAGACTTTAAGAGTCTATGGATTACACTGACTGCAAGTGCACAGTCGTGTCACGTAGTTTTAAAAGATTGTCGAACCTCAGAGACTATAAATCATAGTCTAATCCTACAATGTAAAGCTAGAGCTATCGAATAATTTGATTTGGGGGAATTTTTTGGGAAATAAAACTTAGATCTAGTTGAAATATGAATAAAATGGATATCGGTATGCAAGTATCAATTTTAGGTGATCCGAAGATTTGTTGGCCGATTTTTCCGATTAATATAAATTCCTTAATTCAGTAAGAAATATTTATTTAAAAGCCCTTATCTCAAACTTCCGTTCTATTGACTTAGACTATGCTATAAACCCTAACGTACGCTTCCGCTGTCTCGACGAATTTAAAAACAATTTTTGAAAATAAATAAAAACCTAATTCGTTTTAAAGCGCTTAGATGTATTTAAAACCAATACCTAGTAATCAATATCCGGTTGAAAACCTCAAACTTCTGCTCTATTGATTTTAACCTTTATCTGATTTTTACTTCCGTAACAAACCTTTCTAAAATTATATTTGAAAACTAAAACCATAAAAAGTAATTTTTATAAAATAATATTTGGCCAATTTATTTCGGATCCCTTAATTCGATTAACCTACATACCGATACCTAAGCAATCTAGCCAGACATGGTATTCGTTTTCAGAGTAGAATAATAAACAACAATTAACAACATAACAGATGACAACATATTAATAATTCTCATGCATACAGTATATTATAAATATTAAAGCAATTAAAGAAACCCGAAATAATTGAAAGAATACTTGAAACAGGGAAAAACTTCAAGTACTGGAACACTCCACCACAAGTCGGTTGGATTTGTTCTTTGAAACAATTAATTAAATTAACTAAACAAGGAAATAAAAAAAACTAAGATCTAACGTAAAGATAGATCCTAAAAAAGCTACACAATAGTTTCCAGTGTAGAAACTATCGTGAGAAAATATATCTTCCTAAAACTAACGAAAAGAAATTGCAGGATTGAACAAGAGAAAATGTTAAAAACTTGACTGCATAAAACTCTGGAAAAAACTCGGACCCTTTCTCACAACATGAAGCTCTCTATTTATACTAGGCCTTGGTAACTGCTTAGAGAAAATCTCGCTTGTAACTGCTTCAATAACGTGCCTTCATATTTGGAGAAAATATAACTAACAATCAGAAAATATAGGAACACACAACTATTCCAATTGTGACGTTTGTCACAAGCTTAATGTGACCCCACCAAGCCCGTGCCGATCAGCGCACTTTGTGAGTGGGGGGTGTGACGGTCATCACACTCCTTGTGGTGGGCCACGCTTTTGCATCACACAATGGGCCTTCTCTTGGGCTTCCGCTCCTTCTATAATTTGTGGTTTTTTACTTCAATTACGCCTCTTTTTTTTTCTCCTTGCACCATGTTGGCTTGTATTAATTTGAATGCCTGAAGACATTACAAAATACTCACATAATATCGAAATAAAACATAATTATAATAAAATAACGAAAAGATTTATGTTAAAATCAAACTAAATATGCAGTACAGTTTCGTGTTATCAAATTCAAGTGTTTGGATATGTCCAAGGAAGTTCTTGGACAACCGCACACTTAGGAAGAGAAAAGGTAGGTACCTTAACTATCCATTTAGTCCTCTTTATGAAAGAGTGAGAAATCGAGTCCAAGCAAAGTTACTTGTCCTCGATTATTTGGAAAGGGGTGGAGAAGTTTCTATCCATTCCATTTAGGTAGTTTGATCAGACTATGATTAACCAAGAAAGCTTGATTAATCTCGAGAGACTAGACAAGTGTCTACTCCATACTATGCGGCCCTTGATTATTTGAGAAAAGAGTTTGAAAAGAAAACTCGACATTGGATCGAGGTTCGAAAATTTATTTTGAAAGTGTTTTAAATGCTTGGAGAATGGATTGAGAAAGAAATGATTCGGATCATGATTGTTCGATTCAAGCCACGTGACTAGTTTTGATTAATATCGAGAGTGTAGGAATGTGCCTACCCTCTACCATGAGACCCTTCTGCATGGATAAATGGTATATGGATCAAGATTTATTCGGGTTATGATTAATCAGAGCAAGCAAGGGCTTTGACTAATCTTGTGAGAATGACCATGCTCATTCTCAACTATTGAACCCTTTTAGAAAATATGGCATATGATCCAAAAGGAGCATATAAAATTAATCATATCAAGTGTGTGGAGTGTACGTTCGTGAATAATACATACAAGCATACAAGAGGCGAGTAAATAATTAAGCACAAAATATTCGTCTGAACCCTTAAATAATTATTAGAATAAGAACATTTTTATTTGATTAAATTGATAAGAAGTTTAATCAATAATATCAAATAAAAATTATCTTAAACTAATAATTATTTAATTCAAAACAAAATTATTTATACTTGTAAAATAAAATCAAACATGAAAAAAGAAATAATCAAATGAGATAGGGTTTTGGAGATAGCCTGTATTGTAGAAACTGGGGGGTATAAATAAGAAGTCCAACTGGCCCAAATAAAGGGTAATGGCCAAAGTTCTAATTAATCTAGTGTGGTAAGCCAATGAGGAATGGAATATATTGTATTCGAGTGAGAAGTATTAAAGGAACAGGGTATCTGGCAAGGCTCGAGTTAATGAATAGGAAACCCTGCATCACGTGAAACATACAGACAAATCCAACAACATAGGAAAGCTATAAAGCTTACATGTAAATTACTAAACCGGAACGAAATGAATAGAAAATTACCAAACAATGCGCTTTATTAAGTAAAATCAACTCTAAGAAGGTCGGCGACATATTTGTGTTCAAACACGTTCAAAAATCAACTTGAATTCAAAGTTCGACATTGCAACACAATGATGATAATTATAATGTGAATTAAGTTTATTTACAAATGAATATAGTAAAGTATAAAATCAAAAGTATTATGTATAATTATATATTTACATTACTAAATATAAGAATAAAAATATTAAATATTTTGTATATTTATAAATACATTTTTAGATATTAAATCGAAATAGTAATTCAATATTAAAATGTTAATGACAAGTGTAGATGTGCTAATTGAAAGTGAACGCTTTGAACAATCATTGGATGTCTTCACAAATAATAAACTTGTTAGTAGTATAAGTGTGAGATAAAAATAAAATGAAATAAAATTACAACAAATTAAAAATTATTCACGAAATCATTCACAAAAACACAATCACCTCAAAGTTAACACAAAAACTTTCAAAACTCATAAGAAATTATTCGAACCAAGTTGAATCAACACATGAAGTTCAAACCAAATTAATCACTCCTTTTTTTTTAAGACAAGTAGTTAACATTAACATATTCATCAGAGTTTCAGCACAAACAACATAGCAGTTGTCACTAAATCGAACTATCACATATTAACCATAACAAAATCCATATTCAAAACTCAACATAAACAGAACAAACTTTAGTATTTAGAATCCACACCACAACTCCAATTTAAATCTAACACACACAACGTAACAAAATCACCAGTTCTGCTGTTGATACCAAATCAGAAATAAATCTAAAAAGTAACAACCAATTTACGGACTGTCCACAAAAGATAGCTGGCCGATGCGAGATGAAAGAGGCTTAGGAGCACTACCGTTGCTCGGCGTTGAACGATAGATGGGTGATGGTTAACGTTTTTCGGTTGTGACAGAGATGGTGATACAGTGGAAATTGAAGGATGAGAAGACGAACACGGATGGTTGTCCAGCGAGAGGCTTGATTCTGTTATATGGTGGTTAGGACGGAGGAGGCGTGAAGTGAAACAGAAGTTGTTGGTGGCTCGTGAGATCGCTGGAGAATCAGGCGAATGAAGGAGACAAAGGGTTTGTTGAACGAGATAGGAGGTGGTTGATATGAGAGTAGTATTGAACGAGAGACAGAGGTGTAGGTTGGAGCGAGAGGAAAACGGAAGTAGAACGTTGAGCGGATGGTTGGGCCGGCGAGTTTGTGTAGAGTTTGTTTAGAATCCACACACAAGCATATACTTAAGAAAAGAAAGCAGAAAGCTTGTCGTCGCTGATGAGTGGTGATTCGGGCTTGTGTCTTCGTCGCCGTCCAATTGGAGCAGAGGAGGCACAACCGTGGAATCGCCGGCGTCTGGCTATTTGGCGACACCGGATCAGAGATGGTCGGGGTCGCGGTAGTTCGTCAAGAACATCGCGGATAGCTGTTGTGTGTAGGTTGTTTTTACTTGTTTTTCTTCTTCGTTTCCTGCAAAAGTGAGTGTTAGTAGCATGAAAAATGGCTTGTATGTCCATGAATTTGGTCTTGTGATGTTTTAATGATATTCGGTGTTGTTGAAGAATGATTGCAGATGGTTTGAAAACGTATGCAAAATATTGGTTTTGACAGATTTGAAGTTTTATAGTGGGGATTAAGAGTTCTGTGATAAGGTTAAAATGACCTTTGAAAAATTTCAGTGTGTTTCCTTGAGAATGTAGTTTTATGCATATATAAAAAAAAACTAATATTACGGCAAGCACGAACCCATATATATTTTCCATAAGCAAAAATTTCTTTTTTTCTTTTTTATAAAAGAGGTGAACCATTGGATAAAACTAGTGTGATATCCGTGCTATCCGTTACCGTTCGGTTATTTTGTTTAATATTAATGTTATATAAAATTCAATATTATAAAAAAAGATATTTAAAGTATAAAAATTTAGTTTATGAAGCAAAAGCAAATGATACATAAAATTTAATAAACATACAAAAATATATTTCAATAAAATATACAATATAATAATTAAAAAAATATTTTCAGTGCATATTATATTAATAAAATATCAGATAATACAAGACTAATAATATAATTGATGGTTATTATTATTTGGGTCCAATAAATCATTGATGTATTATATAATGTGCTACTATTGTATTGGGGAAGACGCATAATTGGAGTTGTCCAATAGTAAAACCTAAACGATTTACTTTGTTCAGACATTGTAAGTTTTACCAAAACAGTCTCCGAAAAGGTTGCTACAGTAGAAGATGACAATATATGTTTAATGTATTTGAGTTGTGCGATTGAGTTTGAATGACAAGGTTTGTTCAATATTGATATTATTGGAGAGGTAAATATGTTTTCGTTAATATTCAATATTTTAATTAATAATTTCATACTCCCGTTAATGTTTAATAGTTTGATAAATAATTTCATATTCGAGTTAATATTTAATATTTTGATAAGTAACTTTATATTTTCGTTAATATATAATATTTTGATCAATAACTTTATGTTTCCGTTAATATTCAATATTTTGATTAGTAACTTCATGTTACCATAATATTGAATAGTTTGATCATTAACGTTATGTTCCCGTTAATATTCAATAGTTTGATTAATAATTTCATATTGCAGTTAATATTATTGGAATACCTGTGCGTTCGCATGGGTACCCGTTCCAACCCTCTTATTTTTCTCAATATTGATATTATTGCAAAGGAAAATATAATTAAAAAAATGATTTTAAATAAAATGAAAAAATGTTTGATTTATAGTAATTTATTTATATATTAAAAAATAGTTAGGTAAAATAAAAGATTTTTTTAAAGTTAGTTGTATAAAAATAAAACTGAGGCTTATATAACAAACTTAACAAAATTTTGATAACTTCATGTTCCCGTTAATATTTAATATTTTTATTAGTAATTTTATGATCTCCTTAATATTTAAAAAAATTATTAAAAAATATTTAATATTTAATTTATTTATATATTAAAAAATAGTTAGGTAAAATAAAAGATTTTTTTTAAGTTAGTTGTATAAAAATAAAACTGAGGCTTATACAACAAACTTAACAAAATTTTGATAACTTCATGTTCCCGTTAATATTTAATATTTTTATTAGTAATTTTATGACCTCTTTAATATTTTAAAAAATTATCAGTAACTTAATGTTTCCGTTAATATTCAAGTAGCTTCGTGTTCCCGTTAATATCAATATTTTGATCAGTAACTTCGTGTTCTCGTTAATATTCAAAATTACTAATAGTAGATATGAACTCAAGACAGGTTGATTACTACACACTATACTTACCACCAAACCACTTTGCTTCGTGTATATTGTATTAACAAATGCAATATATATATATATATATATATATATATATATATATATATATATATATATATATATATATATATATATATCACATTATTATTATTATTATTATTATTACTTTGATTTAAAAATAAAAACTGAATAATTCTATTTTGCATATAAATAATATTTTACCATTTTTTGCATGAATAAATTATTAAAAATAAATAAATAAATATTATATATTTTTAAAACTGAATATTATATTTATAAAACCGAATAATATATGTTTAAAATGGTATAATATATAAGGATATTATTATTATTTTTAAAACGAAATATTATTAATATTATTTTAAAAATCAGAATATTAATAATATTATTAAATTTACTTATATTATTAAATTTATAAAATAATATTATTAATAATAATAATATTCAGGATTTAATAATATTATTAATATTATTTTTTAAAATCTAGAATATATTATTATTATTAATATTATTATTTTTTTAAATTTAATAATATTATTAATATTCTAGATTTTTAAAAAAATAATATTAATAATATTTCATTTTTAAAAAATAATAATAATATTCTTATATATTATGCCATTTTTAAACATATATTATTCGGTTTTAGAAATATAATATTCAGTTTTTAAAAACATATAACATTTATTTATTTATTTATTAATATTTTATTCATGCAAAAAAATGGTAAAAATATTATTTATACGCAAAATAGAATATTATTCAGTTTTTATTTTTTAAGTCAAAGTAATAATAATAATAATAATAATAATAATAATAATAATAATAATAATAATAATAATAATAATAATAATAAATATATATATATATATATATATATATATATATATATATATATATCTCATTTGTTAATATAATACACATGAAGGAAAGTGATTTGGTGGTAAGGATAGTGTGTAGTAATAAACGTGGTCATTTTTGAACAATTAAAGGACCACTTTGACACTTTTTAGAGATAAGGGACCAAAATGTACCCCGAGGTATAGTTAAAGGACCAAAAAGGGTATTTTGCCTAAACTTAATAACTAAGTTAAGGAACCAAAAGTTAAACACACTTTTGGACACAACCTTAGAAGTGCTACAACTTCTGAATACAACCTCAGAAGTTCTAAGCAACAGAACTTCTGCTGACCCTCAGAAGTTTTGAATATGAATTATTCTCAACATCATCTATTAATTCATAGGGTAATGTTATTCATACACCAAAATCTTACACCAATACTTACATCAAACACTATTCATCGTATTTATACGGTGAATAGTGTTTTTTAATAAAAAAAATATATTTATGAACAGTAATATATTATTATAATAATATTTTTTTTTATAAAAAAATTATATTTTTTTAATAGTAAAAAAAAAATTAGTTAATGAAATATAAAAAATTGGTTAATGAAATGATGAAGTTGGTTAATACATGACTAAATATTAAAAATAATTTAGTAGCACTTCTATCAGAGGTTGCTTTGGTGCTTCTATCAGAGGTTGTGTTAGCATGCTTCATTCAGAAGTTGTTTTCACGTGCTTCACCAGAAGTTCTGTTCTTCATTAGAACTTCTAATACTTCATGATCTTCTGTAAGCCTTGTTGAACACATCTTCTATCAGGGGTTTACATATGGTGCTTCTATCAGAGTTTGTATTTCAATCTTCACTCAGAAGTTTTCTTTACATCGTGCGTGTTCCAGAAGTTCTTCCTTAGAACTTCTAAATTCATCTTCTGCTCAATATAGTATAATGTTCCATTTTAAGCGCTTGAGTCAGAACAATTTTTTATTAACCAACTTCATCATTTCATTAACCAATTTTTTATATTTTATTAACCAATTTTATTTTACTATTAAAAAAATATAAATTTTTTATATAAAAAAAAATTATTATAATAATATATTACTGTTCATAAATATATTTTTTTATTAAAAAACACTATTCACCGTATAAATACAATGAATAGTGTTTGATGTAAGTATTGGTGTAGAATTTTGGTGTATGAATAGCATTACTCTAATTTATATTCATCATAAACTAACAACACCAATTCCATCCCTCAAACAAATAAGGTGTTCAATTTTGACATCCTTCATCAGAACTTTTGCAAGTTCTTCTGGTTGCTATAGTGTGCAACTTCCAATACTCCATTTAGAAATGTAGATTTCTTCTTGAAAATCCATCTGACGCTGATGGTTTTCTTCTCCTTTTGAAGCTCAGTTAACTTCCAAGTCTTGTTTCTTTCTGAAGCCTCAAGTTCTTCTTTCATGGCCTTCAACCACACTTTTTCTTGAGAACTTCTCAATACCTATTTGTTCAGAATCTCCTTCTGATTCGAACCGTATCTCCTTCTGGACTTTCTTCAGAAGTTTTACTTCCACCAGAAGTTCCATCTTTGTTAACTTCTGGACCTTGTCTAGAACCATCACCTTCAAAAGTTCCTCCTTCAGAATTATGACCACCACCAGAGGCTGGACTACCTTTAGAAGCTCCTCCTTCAGAAGGTCCGCCTTTAGAGTTATGATTACCACCAAAAATTTGATCACCTCTAGAAGCTTGTCCTCCAGAATCTATGTCTTCAGAGTTTACCCTTCTAGAAGCATGATCACCACCAGATTCTTGATCATCATCAAAATTTGGATCAGAATCAGATTCACCATCTGACTCATCCTTAGAGTCTCTAGAAGATTCTTCATCTTCTGACTCTAACTCTTCTTCAGAACTTTCAAGTCCTGACTCATCTTCGGAACCTTCATGTTTTGACTCATCTTCAGAAGCAGAATCTCCTTGAGATTCTAACTCATCTTCTGATTCTTCTTCAGACTCAGAATCACCTTCAGATTTTGACTTGTCTTCAGCTTCAGAGTCATCTTCTAACTCTGACTCTTCTTCCGAAACCTCAGATTCTGACTCATCTTCGGAATCTTCAATGTTATTTTCTAACTCTTCAGAAGTTTCAACTTCTGACTCTTCTTCAGAAGTTTCAACTTTTGACTCTTCTTTAGAAGTTTCAACTTCTGACTCGTCTTCAGAAGTTATCTCTACATCAGAAGTTGGTTGGGACTTACTCCAATCCCAAACTTCTGACTCTTTCACAAATATTAAAAAAAATTATTTTCACTTTTTTTTCGAGAATATAATTTTTTTTTTCCAAAAAATATAATATTTTAGTACATTTATTTATAAGAAACATTTATTTACATTAACAAACATTAATTTACAGAAACTTAATTTCTTAAACATTCTTAATAAACATACTCTCCCCATAATAGTACAATATGTTCCTTCACTTTATTATATTCTGATTTAACATGTTATTTTCAATAACACTTTATACCGAAGAACTTGGGCTTGAGAACACGCCAGAAGACAACCTTCAAACTGTGGAATCTTTGAAAGACACAACTTAGGAGGTGGCGCCGCTGTCTCTCCATTTGTGGGATAACTTCAACATACATTACAATCACTTTCACAATAACTTTTAAGTAAGGGAAGGAAATGGAGGAATGAAGTCATCAAGAAACAAAAACATAAAAATGTTTTCTGCACAAGGAATGATATTAGGGAAAAATATAAATACAAAAAATTATTATTTACTTACACTGCCAAATCCTCATTGAAGTGAGGTGTCTCCCTAACAGCTGGTACATGTTTAGATGTTAGCCACAAATTACTTATCATCAACATCTAATGAAATTCAAACGAAAAAAATCTTATATATGCAATCAAGACAACTTTAGTGCTCAACAGTGTCATTTTCTTACAGATTGTGCTACAACAAAACTAAGCAACAATCTAAATTCAGTTATCTGTATATGCTTTAGCAGTATGTTATATGATTTTCAATTTAGACAATATATATTTTATATAGATACTAAATTTAGAAATTTGTCAATTCGACGGAGATGAGTAGGCACCTATGAATAACGACAATCATAAACTACTACTACCACAACATCGTATCATTCAATATCATAGTGTAACATATGGAAAGACCACCTGTGTAGTGAACAAAAGATATGATAGAAAATCATAAATAAGCACTTTTGGAAGATAAATGAATTACATGAAAGGAAAACACTCAAACAAAACTAACCTCATGAAAATAGGATGAAGCGGTTTTTACGACTTTAGGAATCAACTGAATGTGTATAAGGAGAATTTATAACTTCTCTAATAACTTTGCCTTCAAATTGTCCATCTGCATAAAATATAAATAGTTTATTTATAAAGGTTTTTACATGTCTCATATTTAAAAAATAAGTACAAACTGAACTTATAAGAGAAAACTAAGAACCACATAATTCATTGATATCAGTTATTCTCTCTAAAGGTCTGGCCATGACAAAAAACAGATGTGCTTAAAAACAGAGAGGAAATAACATACAATGGAAGCATAAAAAGTTTTAAAAATAAATATATTATAATAACATACAATGAATGGAGAAAATATGGAAGATCATGGTGTTCATGGATGAGGTTCGGTGGATAGAGAAAAAGAGAAGAACGCGGTGAAGTGGGCAAAACCAATTCTAGGTTTTTGCTGAGAAGTTGGAGAAAACCAATTTTATTTAGAATTTATTTGTATTTATTAAAATTAATTAGAATTATTGTAATTTATTTAAAATTGGGTTTTTCACTAAAACATAGTGTTTAAAGATTAAGCAAGCCACATAGATGAATTTGAGATTAATAAGGGCAACTAAGGATTTTACTAAATACTTTCTTTTCTTATATGATAGATTCTTCATTTGGACAAACAAATTAAAGTTAACAAATTGAATTGAAAAATAAAGTGTAGGGGGTCTCATATGAAATCATTGGCCAAAACACAAAAATCCAAAAAGAAACTTTGAAAAGAATTTACAAAAATATTTTGTAAAAGTGAAACTATGAAGTTGTGTGTGTTAGCTGAAATTTTGTAAAGTGAACTAAGGGAATGATTCAGAGGCAAAGGTTCCTACAGTTTAAGGACCAATCTTAGAAAGAGGTAGCTTTTGAAGATGTTTAACAAAGCTAAGTCAGAAGTTCCAGAAGAAGTGCTTGTTAGTTAGAAATTTGGCTTAGAAGACCAAACTACGTCGACCAGAAGCAAAACAGCATTAAGAAAACAAGACTAGGTCGACATGTTACATAACAGTCGAATCGACAGAGATTTGGATCAAAAGAAAAAAACCGGTCGAGGTAATGCCGCTGTCGAAATAGCTCGCTGTGGACTTAGGAAATTTCGTTGTGCTTTAAAGAATTTAGTCAGAATCTGAAGGCAGTTCCTTTGAAGACACGAAGCGGGAAAAGTCAAATAAAAAGATCATGGGTAGTTACCTCAGAAGTTCGTGGGATATGAGTTCCAAATGAAGGCTGAAACGTGGGCAGAAGTTACTTCCAAGGATCAAATCTCAGCCGTTGATAGCTTTAGCGGTTATTTCTGTAAATTACTATAAGTAAGTTAGAATTCTTAGAATTAGGTGTGTTCATTTGTACTACCAAATTACTTTCTAAAACTCTGCTCAATTCCGCGCTAAAGGAAGAAAGAGTACGCAATCTTTGATGTACGTGAATCACCAAACTTTTATTTCAATGCAACCTTTTTACGTTTAATTCTGTTTCTTATTGCTTTTTTACTTTACTTCTGTTCATTTGCTTGTTGGTCACGAGTCACCACTAGCCTTAGTCACCAAAACATTTTTAACATAAACTGTTGGTCACGAGTCACCAATAGTCAATATCCTTTTTTGTGTGGAAAGCCATTGCATTATTTCCCTAGGCTCTGGAAACCGTTTCTGGGCCAAGGATAATTTCACTTTCAGAAATAGTGTAATTTATCAGAAATCTTAGCACGCGTCTTGAGATCAACTAGTCGATCTCGCTAGTAACCCTTAGTTTTAGGACTCTGGGAGGACCAGCGGTTGTTTACCATTTTCCACAGTAAACAGTGTGAATTATTGAAATTGTGGTTATTTTGTTGGCCATTTTCTGATAAAGACAACAATAGAAACCATATTGAAAAATTATTGATGGTAAGAGATTGTTGATGATCAATTAGGACAGATAAAAGTCATATTTATAGAGTTAGAGATTACGTTAAAACGCTAAAAAAGAAAATTACCCAAAACATTGAAAAGCTCAAAAATTATATTTTTATTAAATCAAATATTTTTTAAAAAAATAATATTTTAATATTAGAATATTAATAAAAAACGAAAATGATTAATAAATAATTAAAAAATGTATTTTTTTCATGATGCCAAAATGAAAGGAAATTAGAATAGTTAAACATTCAAAATTGTGGAAGGTGAGATTTGAACACAGGACCTCTCACTTGTAAGCATTATTCATTTATCAATTGTGCTATGTCATTCTATTAGGGATAAAAAGGCACATCAGAGTATATGAAGTGTGTAAACATATTTTGCTATTTTTAAAATACAAATAGTAAATTATATATTTTAAATAAGCAAAATTAAAACCAAATGTTAGTAAAACCCAATTTTTTTATGAATCCAAATAATTTCAGGTATAGCACCAAGGCGGACAAATTTGAGTATGGCACAAGTTCCCAAATTTTATTGTCTTGCATGGACTTATATTCCTCTTTCATTGCTTCAATCCACTTTCTCGAGTTGGAATCCTGCATGGCTTGACGGAAGTTGATTGAATCACCTTCAATCATACCATTATTTTCCTCATTTTCTTGGAGAAAGACTATATAATAATCCAGAATAACATTTCTCCTTTCTCTAATGAATCTCCGCAAATGTATTGGTTCTTGTAACCCTTGTTCTTTGAGGATTTTGAGTTTGTTCTTCATGAATTACCAAAATCATGTTGAGTAGGAGGAAAATCAACAATGTATTATGGAGGTTCTATACTTGTTTGATCAAAAGCAACTGCATGAATTGGTTCTGGAATTGTTACCGATTATTCCTCTAATACAAAGTCTCTAATCTTATTCTTCCCCCAAACTTAATATCCTAAAAAATGTGGTTTTCCCCGTCTCAAAAATTGAATGTAATTTGGGGTCATAAAATTTGTAGCCACTAGATCTTTAAGAATAACCAATAAATTAGTTGCTCACTGTTCGAGAGTCCAATTTAATTTCGTTGGCTTATAAGGCCTTGCCTCAACTTTCAAGAACTTGCCATAGAAAGCTATTATGCCAAACAAATATAGATTATCATGACCCATAAGTGAACCGGTTCCAACAATATCTGAATTGAAAGACAACTTGAACATATTATTTCCAAAGGAACAAGAATAACCTGATTTGTCCCAATAAGCAAAACTAAATTTCGATAAATGACGGAACCACATAAGTGTCTTTCAAATTCAAATAAAATTCTGTACACAATAATAATCTAAAATGCCATATAGCTTCCACCTCCACCAACTTTCCATCACCCACATAGATGTATCTTTCAACATCATTTGACTTTCAGTAGTTTAGATAACCTTTCATTGGAACACTGATGTTAGTAGTTGCACCAAAGTCTAATTACCAAGTGTTTCCAGGTACTGGACCTAAATTGACCTCAAAACAAACCAAAACATGACTCATGCGATTGGATCGATCCCCACTTCTCATAAAATTTTCTTTGTTCAGAGGAACCAAATTTTGAAGGAGAAGGTGGTTGCTTCATCCTTAATGCAAGGTCAAAATCCATTCAATCAAGAACAATTTCCATGTTCTCATTCCATTCCTTAAAATTTGTTCTATTAAGGACCTGTACCTTATTCTTAAAATTTGCAGATATTAAAGAAATTATAGCTAAAAAATAAGAATAAAATTAAACATTTTAAATATACTCACATAAAAGAAAGCCAAATTATCAATTTGTCAAATAATGACGTAACCCCTTGTTGTGAATCTTGTTGTTAATTAGGACAAAATTCAATATCAAATTGTAGGGAAAATAATAATAGCAACCAAAATAAATGGTCTGCAACAATGATAATTCTTACACAAAAAATATAACAGAATAAGGCGAGAAAAAGATAAAAGGTTTGATTACCCAGTTCGATCAAACGATCTACTATGGGGAGAGAGCAGCTCTCCAATTAACTATACTCAGAAAGTTGTTACAAGAGATTACAGATGAGTTACAAGAAAATAGTCTTCGCCTTCAGGTTCCCAAGAACAACCCTGAAGGGGCCCAAGAATTACCCTATTTTCTACCCAACTGTTTCCCAACCCCTTAAACCTTCAATATATGAATAACTCAAACCCAAGGTGTAAATAAGTGTTTCCCAATTCCCAATAACCTTAGGTAACCCCAAAGGTTTCCAGAACCTTTGTCTTCTAAGGTTTCCCTTGAGAATAGCCAAAACCCTATACTATGCCATCAAACCCTTATTCTCCCTTTTGGTATAAGCTCTAAGGTTGTCACATCTGCAAACATAAAATAGATACATATTTATAATAACAAATACCCAACAAACAAAGCCCAAAATCACAGGTATACATGGACAAAACGAGAAACTGGCAAAAAGCCTGAAAAACCCGAAATCACTATTCACCGTACGGACATAACTATTCATCCGTACAGAGAACACTACTCACCGTTCGAAATTTTTACCCTTTTTTTTCTTTTCGATTTCTATTTTTTGACTTTTCGTCCGACTTTCTAAACTTCTGATTTTTGCGGTAAATGCAATCTCCAAAATATATTTTCTTTCTCTTCATCAACAAAGGTTTTAAGGCACATTTACAACAACTCCACCTTGACTTTAAACCGTGTTGATACCAATTTAACAATCAACAACATTGCTGCTCTCCACCAGGTTGAAACTCTAATCAATAACCTTGATCAAATTCAAACAACCCTTGAATCTTGATCTCGCCACTTGCATCCACTTGTTTCCAATTACTCTTTTCTTCCAAGGTAATTTAACAAGCCTACAAGTATGATTTTTCAACCACCATTGACTCCATTTGTTTTCAAATGCCTCCCTGAAGGTTTTTCTTCTTTTTATTTTGCAGTCCTTCAGCCACACTAAAAAAATAATATCCAAGGCTAGCATAACCGTCCCTTTGAGATGTTACAATAACCCTCCTTACCTTAACATGAGTCAAATGATAATTAGAGATCTCTGTAACCGTTTCCTCACTACTGTTATCACCCATAGTAGGAAACTCCACCTCAAACTGAGTTTTCTTTGTTATAGTTTTTCCCGGTTTTCTCCCTTGGTTTTCACTATTTTTCTTCTGAAGAAATTCTCTACCAAACAAGTAAGTTGCTTTAACCTCAGCTCTTCCCTAGAAACTAAATAACAACTCAGTTGTAACATGCATTTTTATCCATTGATTTCTACAAAATTCATTCCTGGTGACTTCTCTTAGAACTTTATCCCTAAGGCACAAGATAATGGCACTCATAGCCTTATCCACCATCTCGGTCTTCTGTACCTGTGTAAGACTCGCATGCATCAATGCTTCACTCTTCAAAACATAGATACACTTCTCTTGAATTAAAATTGCTTGCATCTTAATTTTCCATAACTCGAAGTCATTGTTACTAGAAAATTTCTCGATCTCCCATCTTCGCATCGTGCTCAATACCTCTATGCTCCATTATCACCACACCACTTGTTGTGAATCTTGTTGTTAATGATGACAAAATTCAATATCAATTTGTGGGGCAAAGAATAGTAGCAACCAAAATAAATGGTCTGCAGCAACGATAATTCTTCCACAGAAAATATAATAGAATAAGGCGAGAAAAATACGAAGGATTGCTTACCCAATTCGATCAAACGATCTATTATGTGGGAGAGAGAAGCTCTCCAATTCAATATACTCAGAAAGTTGTTACAAGATATTACATATGAGTTACAAGAAAATAGCCTTCGCCTTCAGGTTCCCAAGAACAATCCTGAAGGTGCCCAAGAGTTACCATATTTTCTACCCAACTGTTTCCCAACCCCTTCAACGTTCAATATATGAATAACTCAAACCCAAGGTGTAAAAAAGTGTTTCCTAATTCCCAATAACCTTAGATAACCCCAAAGGTTTCCAAAATCTTTGCCTTCTAAGGTTTCCCTTGAGAATAGCCGAAACCCTATACTATGCTTTCAAACCCTTATTCTCCCTTTTGGTGTAAGCTCTAAGATTGTCACATCTGCAAACATATAAGAAATACATATTTATAATAACAAATACCCAACAAACAAAGCCCAAAATCACAGGTATCCATGGACAAAACGAGAAACTGTCGAAAAAGCCCAAAAACGTCGAAATCACAATTCAACGTACGGACAACACTATTCACCGTATGGACAGAACTAGTCATCCGTACGGATAATACTATTCATCCGTACGCATGACACTATTCACTGTCCGAAAAAATATTTTCCTTTTTTTTTTCGATTTCTATTTTTTGACTTTTCGTCCGACTTTCTAAACTTCTGATATTTGCGGTAAATGCAATCTCCAAAATATGTTTTCTTTCTCTTTATCAACAAAGGTTTTAAGGCACATTTACAACACCCATCACAAGATACATAGTGCACCAATGATATTGAGTCTTATTGTAACGATCAAACATTGATAATAAAAACATGATGAATAATAATTCCCTCTTTGGATTGATCTATTATTCACATGTAAGACCTTATAATTATCACATGTTTACCATCACAGACGCATATAAAAATCGACCAACCATCAACTATCATTTGGGTCAATAGATACTCGCATGGACAAACATACATACAACTGAAAAATTATTTAACATTTTTCATAAACAATTTCTATAAAAGATGTGACTTTGGTGACTTTTTCATTTTAATTACTCACTTAAAAGGTTAATTACTATATAAAAATATAATCCATAGTCAAATTTAAACAAAATTGATTAAAAAAACAATAGTAGAATGAATTCTTATTATTTATAATAAGAAACTATAATATTAATTATTAATTATAATAATAAACAATATAATTATTATATATTACTAAATCAAGAAAATTGACCTAAAAAAATTGATCGACTGCTACGAGAATGACTCATCATTAGTTGGTTTGAGTTAAACAGAAATTGTTTTCCAAATAGTTCAACAGGAAATAGCCTTAACTTTAGCGGTGCAGAACTCTCTATAGCGGCAACTATAGGGTAAATAATGGGATAGGTGAGCAGAGCGGTTACCTGCACGAATTGGTTTCTAGCTAGCTATTTTTTTCCCTCTAAAAAAACCGAAATTACCCCTTAAATTAACGATAAGGATAATTTGAGTTTTCAATCTTATTTGAATTGATACTCAACCTTAACCTTCATAATCGTATATGCACTTTAAGAGTCCAAGATTCACGAGTGCTTTGATTTATGAATATTTTATGAATTTAGTTATTTGTTTTATTTTATAATAAATATATCTATATAATTAAGATATACTACTATTATAATAAAAACATAACTGATTTATTCTCTTTAGTTTTGTCCATTAAGATATACTACTGTTATCAGGATAATCCAATAGTCACTATTGTTTAGAGAAAGGTACATACATACAAGGGAAGCTTTTTCAGTCATATATCTACTATGAAATGAGTGACAAGTTTCCTTTCACACACAATACAACTTGTAAAATACAAGGAACCTTCTATGCTGAGGCATAAAGATATATGGCATTTTAGTGTTCATTTATTTGTAAGTACTTCAAACCTTAAAAGCCAATGCACAAAATAACTTATAAATAAGGCATGAAGATGACAATCCAAACTAATTCCAAAAGACTACGATAAAATCATCCTCCTCCAGAACTTGAACATCTTTTTCTCCAACAAAATTCTCTCTACCCATTTCCTTCACCAAATTCACAAACCCTACCCTTTGTTCCTTATTCAGAGGTGCATTTGGCAACTTGAAAACAGGCTTGATAACTCCAAGTTGAGCAAGAGCAGTGTTCAAAGCAATAGGAAATGGCTCTGTAAAAAGCCAATCAAACAAAGGTATAAGCTTTGAATTCAATATATGATTCTTACCCTCAAACATGAGTTCCCTCATTAAACCAGGAACCAAATTACTTGCAACAGATTGAACTCCAACAGCACCGCAATCCCATCTAGCTTCATGGCTCAAACTATCAGCTCCCCACACAACAATCCCTTTATCAGTATACATTTTCACCCTCTCACCTCCCACTGTCTCTTTCACACCAACAAAATTAGGGTTTTCAGCCAATATTTCAACCACACTAGGAGGAATATCATGACCACTCCTTGGAGGTATATTATATATAATGACAGGTCCTATAGAAAACAAACTATTATAATGAGCAAACAAACGTTTCATTGAATTTTTTCCTAAAAAGAGAGGGTTTATATGAAGTGCTGCATCCATTCCAACGGCAAAACCTTGCTCGGTGGCCTCAATCCCTTCTCTTGATCCCAATCTTACCGCACTACCAATAACTTTAACTTTGTCGCCGAAACAGTTTACCGTATGAGCAATCAACATTATCTGTTCATCCTGTGTCATATAAGTGCCTTCACCAGTTGTGCCAGCAACAAGAATACCTTCAACGCCATTCGCAATTTGTATATTTACCAAGTTATCATATGCTTCCAGATCAATTTTTCCATCAGGTAAATACGGAGTCTTAACCGCTGTGATCAATCGCAAACTACGTACATCCTCAATCGTTTTCCTGTCAACATAATACATAGAAAACATAAACACATAATATACAAAATAACTGAATTATGGAATATAGTTTGAGAATGAATTCATATATATGAAGTAAAACACAGACAATTCAGATTCACCTATCTTTGACAACTGTTGAGTTGCTGATCTGGAGGGGAACATCAAGTCTTGCAGCTGCTTGATTCATTTTGCAAAATCTAAAATATGATAATGAGAACAAACATTAGAGCATAAGCTAGAAGAAACTAAAATAAAGTAAACAGAAGAATAGAGAAAGATATTATTATTCAACCTTGTACTGAAGTTTGAGGGGAGAAGGTGTAAATTGGATCATGTGAAGAAGGAGCTACTACAATAAGCTTTTAACATGTTAATCAATCAAAAGACGTTTGGATAAGTCGGTAGGTCAAAGGGAAATTATTAATGTTGGAAAGATTGACAGACTACCTCTTTGAATAAAAAATGTTCGAAAGGTCATCATTAAATAATGCTAGATTAAGAGGCGTTTAAAATCGAACCAACCTAATATAAAATCGTAAATCGAATAAAATCAAATTGAAAACATAAAAAATTGTATTTTGTTTGGATGTGTTTGAGTAGTTTTTTAACAAAATCGTATGATTTAGTTTGGTTTGCAATTTGTATTTTGCAAATCGAACCAAATAGAATCAAACTGCATTATGTTACATTATAAATTTTAATTAACTCACATCAAACCCAAAGCTAAACCTATTTATTATACTTCAGCCTTATAATTACGAATAATTTTCTCATCTTTACACTTATGGTTTCAATTTCATTCTTCTCAAATATCTCTTAACATTATTGCGACTTCTTCGTCAAACCCAAAGCTAAACCTATTTATTATACTTCAGCCTTATAATTACGAATAATTTTCTCATCCTTACACTTACGGTTTTAATTTCATTCTTCTCAAATATCTCTTAACATTATTGCGACTTCTTCGTCATATACATCTCGTCTCTTTTTCTATAATATCTACTCTTATATTATTTATTTTTCACTTCTCATTTTTATGCAAATGTTTCCTCTTTCAATTTCGTTTTTATCGCACATTTTCTTCGTTAATCTCTCATCTATCATGTTTTTTCTAGATGGTATTGAACTCCAACAGCACCACAATCCCATCTAGCTTTATGGTTTCAATTTCATTCTTCTCAAATATCTCTTAACATTATTGCGACTTCTTCGTCAAACCCAAAGCTAAACCTATTTATTATACTTCAGCCTTATAATTACGAATAATTTTCTCATCCTTACACTTTCATTCTTCTCAAATATCTCTTAACATTATTGCGACTTCTTCGTCATATACATCTCGTCTCTTTTTCTATAATATCTACTCTTATATTATTTATTTTTCACTTCTCATTTTTATGCAAATGTTTCCTCTTTCAATTTCGTTTTTATCGCACATTTTCTTCGTTAATCTCTCATCTATCATGTTTTTTCTAGATGGTATTGAACTCCAACAGCACCACAATCCCATCTAGCTTCATGGCTCAAACTATCAACTCCCCACACAACAATCCCTTTATCAGTATACATTTTCACCCTCTCACCTCCCACTGTCTCTTTCACACCAACTAAATTAGGGTTTTCAGCCAATATTTCAACCACACTAGGAGGAATATCTTGACCACTCCTTGCAGGTACATTATATATAATGACAGGTCCTATAGAAAGCAAACTATTATAATGAGAAACCAAACCTTTCATTGATGTTTTTCCATAGTAAGGGTTTATATGAAGTGCAGCATCCATTCCAACTGCAAAACCTCGCTCGGTGGCCTCAATCGCTTCTCTTGTACAGTTGCTTCCTGTATTACCAATAACTGTAACTTTGTTGCCGAAACAGTTTACTGTATGTTCAATCAGCATTATCTGTTCATCCCATGTCATTAACTGGCATTCACCGGTTGAGCCAGCAACAAGAATACCTTCAACGCCATTCGCAATTTGTATATTCACCAAGTTATCATATGCTTCCAGATCAATTTTTCCTTGTGGTAAATACGGAGTCTTAATCGCTGTGATAAATCGCAAACTACGTACATTCTCAATCGATTTCCTGTCAACATAATACATATAAAACATAAACATTTGAGAATGAATTCATATATATAAAGTAAAACATAAATAATTCAAATTCACCTATCTTTGACAACTGTTGCAGCTGCTTGATTCATTTTGCAAAGTCTAAAATGATTATGAGAACAAACATTACAGCATAAGCTAGAAGAAACTAAAATAAAGTAACCAGAATAATAAATAGAGAAAGAGATTATTCAACCTTGTATTGAAGTTTGTGGGGAGAAGGTGTAAATTGGAGCTTGTGAAGAAGGAGCTACTACAATAAGCATTTAAAGGGAAATTATTATGAAGGAGATATAGTATGGAAGTTTGTTTGCCGGAGGGCATATTAGAAAATGTTGGAAGGATTGACTACGTCTTTAATTAGAAAATGTTGGAAAGGATATCATTGAATAATGCTAGACAGTGTCACAGTAGTTGTATATAATAAATGGGAATTGATTCCAAATAGAAAACAGACATTGATTAGAGTTAAGAAACTCATATAGGAATATAGGATAATCCACGGGTTTCACTATAAGAAATATCGGTCATTTGCTTGTTGTTGTAAGTCTCTTTCTGCTCAGTTGTTAGTTTGTTTGGTTTTGTAGGATGCTGCTGAGGCGTTTGTTCATCTACTGTGCTCTTTGCGAGAAGAATCTGGAGGTTGTTATGCTCCAAAGATAAGTTCTTTAGCAGACATTTTTGCTTCTAATAATAGAATTCTTACTCCAATACAGACGGATTGGCAGAGTGAGCCTGAGAGATGGCACCGCCTCTATCTTGGACCCTTTGACGGGATTCTTTCTAGCAGCTTAACATGTCAAAGTTGTTCATCCCAGGTATACAAGACTTTTGTCGGTGCAATCTAACAAATTTTTCCTTGTTAGTTGATTGATTGCACATAAACTCTCTAGTTCTTGTTTGTAATTTTAGACTGCATTTCATAAAAAAAAAATGACACTCAATTCTGCATCTTTTGTTGACATGTATTATGTTTGAAATCATTTTATAACTGGCTGTTGGGATGACTATTGTTCAGATTGATGTTTTATTGACAATTCATGTTTTGGTTTCTATTCATGCCGGTAACTGCCTTATCCTTAGCCAACTCTAGAAACTCTGAGAGAGTAACAAATTTACCACTATTCTTGTTTGCTGGATTTCTTTGGAAGTCACTGCCAAGAGGGGTAGCAATTTGAGCTGAAGCAAGAAACAAATTACCTTAAGTTTATTTATTGTTCAAATATTAAAGGCTACATCTTTTCACGAATTTTTGAAGTTAAACAGAAGCATTACGTTGCAAGCTTTGGATCTCGTTCCACGTGAGATCGAAGGAGAAAATTCCACTATTTGGTTGAATTTCTGGAAAATGAGAGGGAGACTTTGCTTGGGATCTTATGCGATCAGGTAATCTTTTGGGATATTTCTTTGATACTCTTTAGATTTTTCTGAATTATAACCTTATGTTACCTTCATGTAAATGATGTTACCGATGTTCAAATTAATGTCATTTAGCGTAACATCATGCCTATTTGATTTACTTGTAATGCTGCTCCTATAATTTTAGATTTTTCTGTCTTTTATAATCAGTTGTATGTCATATTTTGAGTCTTCAATTTTGTAACAAACAAAAATGGTGCTTCTAATTATGCTTTAGGTTTTGTGTAGATTTCTGAGCCACTGCGGGCACAAATAACAAGAGCTCCTCTGGAAGATGCACGCCACCTCACCCACAACTATGACAAACTTCGTCAAGAAGTAGAAGGCCAGGTAGTAATTTACTGCCACAATGGCATGCATATGGTGGTATGCAATGCGTGGTATTTATCTTAGATGTCTTCTCACTGAAGTTTTGAGGCGTAGATCAAAGTTGAGGGATTCTTCTTTTTCTTCAGACAGTTCCATGAGGCTTCAGAATGCAGAGAAAAGGTTGAGATAAACATTGTCTGTGTGAACCTTAAGCAAATTGTTCGATCCATCCAAAGAAAATCTTGTTTTTCATCTTTCCATCTGTTCCCTTTCTTGGCAGGTGGATGCTGAGAGCCTATCATCGGCTTGCCCTTGTTATTCTAGATAAACTATATGCTGAGATTAGCTACCATGTCAACCGACACTTCTTTCAAATTGGAAAATATTATTTGTAGTTCCTATGTCTATTGTATATGTTAAACTCGGCATAATATTTATATTATGATCAAATGGGCACATACTTTAATTGTTGAAAGTAAGTTGCCAATTGCTTGACATAGATATTACTTTGATCCTTATTTTTATAAAGTAACATTATATTTTAAAACCTGAATATCATTATTATTTATATTTGTTATTTTTTTAAACTCAATCTATTTTGTAATGAAGATGGCGTCGAAGAATCAGATGAAGAAGACCTATTGCTTAATAAAGATAGCGTTGAAGAATCAGATGAAGAAGACCTTAGTAATGAATTTTGATTTGTACTATTTTTGTTGTTGATTTGTTATAATTTAGATAGTTTTATTTTTTAAGTTACGTGGACAAGTAGACAAATGAATATTAGTAGCTTGGTTGTTTGACTTATTTTGAACAATGTGACTATGTAAGAACTTGTTTTATTTAAACTCAAGCAATTTAAATTTAATTTTTATTTTAATATTTGTCTTATTTAAGTTCCAAGCATTTTAAATTAAAATTTTACTTTTATATTAGGGTTATTTATAATAGTTTTATGAACTTGTTTTATTTAAACTCAAGCAATTTAAATTTAATTTTTATTTTTATATTTTTATTTTAATATAAAATTTAAAATAATTTTAAAAAATTGAGATAAACATTTCCTGCGGAATTTTCTACGGATTTTTCTATTGATTTTTCTGCGGATCTTTCCTGCGGATTTTTCTGCGAAAATTATTACCCAAGAAGGTACTAGCTGGGAACAATAAACCGCAGGAAAATCCGCAGGAAACGTGTTTCCTGCAGATTTTTTGCTCAAATCCGCAGGAAAATCCAACTTTTCTAGTAGTGTTTAACATGAATGTATAAGGTGAGAATATTTCTTTTAAATTTTGTTGGAGAGTTTGGAGGGGTGACAGAAATAATTACTTTGAAAAATGATTTTTTTTTTTTAGTTAGAACAAAGATTCGGGCAATACTGAATTCGATTTTCAATAAGAATAATATTTAGTCAGTGTTATGACCCCTTGACACGAACTCTGAATAACTAGGGCTCCATTTCTTCATGAATTAGAGTGCGAAAAAAATATTTATTATTTAGAATTTTTTGTATAGAATGACAAAAATAAATACTCAAATTAGAGAAATTTCGGTTTTTGAATAAAAATAAATCTTCTAAAACTCTTCCTCCTGTAAATTCTTCTATTCTTTTTTTACATAATCCTTCTCTGTTTTTAAAACCCTCTCATCCCTTCATCTCCAAACTCTCAAACAAAACCTTAATATTCAATCACGCATCTCTTAAAATATCAAAGTTTCTTTTAAGATATATTAGGTCACTTGTTATCAAATTTTTGTTACCAGGGCGACACGCTATATTGTGTTTAGAGTCTCATATCATTTAATTTATCAGATAATATATAATTTGAACATACATAATTTTTATAAGTGATGATAATTTCTATTGGGTGGTTTTCGTTATACTCCATGTAATGTTCATTAATCTTATGAAAATTCAAAAATATCAAATTGTATTGTTTGAAGATTGAAATTCGGATGTATAAAAATACATTATTTAAATATTAAAATTCAGGAAACGAATTTTGCATAATCTTACATGTATTGGTATTTTCATGCAAAGTACCATGTAATGGAAGCAAATGTATATATCTTTCAATGAAATGTTTTTTCCAAGTTTTTATACGTATTTGAGGTGTATTGGTATGAAACTCTGACAATTCAAATAGATGTTAATACTAATGTCACAATACTAAAACATAATGTCAAGACATCAGCTGACTAACATAACAATGTTATCAAATAATAAATTATGCAGAAGTAAATTGTAGAAAGTAAAAGATCCAATCAAATGTTAATCCAGTTCGATGCAATTCACCTACTCTGAGACGTCCAAGTCAGGAAGCACTACGTCAAAAACGAGTTTTGGCAG
>CM038794.1:84006359-84054821 GCA_021764765.1 Vicia sativa | reverse complement strand
ATGATTCGGGATGGCTTTGGATAGCCAGGTGGTGTAGCAGGAGCTTGTCCAGGTGCATATAACGCGTTGTTGTTCTTATACAAAAAGTTGGGATGATTCTTCCGCACATGATTATAGGTGTTGCTATAAGGGTTTCCTTGCACGTAATTTTCTGTTCAGATGGAATTCCTTTTAAGAGTGGACATTCTGGAGCAAGATGTGATTGAAGTCCACATAAATCGCAAGTTTGAGCTACTGCAGCCACGGTGGCTGCGGGAGTGGTGGTTAGATTTTCTAGCTTTTGTGTAAGGGCTTCCACTTTAGCGTTAACTTGGTCCGATCATGCCACCTGATATATTGATGGGTTTTGGCCATGCTTCGATAAGTTGGTTGGCATTGTTATACGGTTTATCCATTAGTATGCCGCCTGCAGCAGCGTCTATAGTCAATCTTGTGTTGTACAAGAGGTCGTCATAAAACGTGTGAATGATCAACCATTCTTCTAAACCTTGATGCAGACAGAGTCTTATCATGTCTTTGTAGCGTTCCCACGCCTCGAAAAGTGATTCATTTTCCTTTTGCCGAAATCCATTGATGTTGGCTCTCAGCATAGCAGTTTTGCTCGGTGGAAAATATCTAGCTAAAAAGTATTTCTTTAACTCATCCCATGTGGTGATTGAGTTAGAAGGTAGAGATTTGAGCCATGCTCTAGCTCTGTCTCTCAGAGAGAAAGGGAATAGGCGCAATCGTATCGCCTCAGGGTTTATAACATTCGATTTTACAATTTCTGTGTACTGCACAAACACTAACAAATAGAGGTTCGGGTCGTCTGTAGAAGATCTAGAAAACTGGTTCTGTTGAACAACAGAAAGTAACGAAGGTTTCAGCTCGAAATCGTTTCAAGCAAAAGCGAAAGAAGCAATGTTGTTGTGAGGTTCCGCCTGAGAAGGAACTGCGTAATCCTTAAGAGGACGGGGTGGTATTTATGCTTCTTTAGCCATCTTTGATTCTTCGGCTAATATAGGGGATGAAATGTCAGGAAGATTAGTCGGAGGAAGATTGTTGAGAAGAGGATATTCTTGAATTCAGCATCTTAATCTGAGATAACGCTCGATATCGTTGATTTGTAGATGCAAAGGCTCGCTTCGAGAGCGAGTATTTGGCATATAATAGAAAGAATGGGATTTGGTGCTTTAGTCTATACTTCGTAATAATAGAGTTATGATATCGACTTGGATAGTCCCCGGCAACGGTGCCAAAAACTTGATCGAGACTTTAAGAGTCTATGGATTACACTGACTGCAAGTGCACAGTCGTGTCACGTAGTTTTAAAAGATTGTCGAACCTCAGAGACTATAAATCATAGTCTAATCCTACAATGTAAAGCTAGAGCTATCGAATAATTTTATTTGGGGGAATTTTTTGGGAAATAAAACTTAGATCTAGTTGAAATATGAATAAAATGGATATCGGTATGCAAGTATCAATTTTAGGTGATCCGAAGATTTGTTGGCCGATTTTTCCGATTAATATAAATTCCTTAATTCAGTAAGAAATATTTATTTAAAAGCCCTTATCTCAAACTTCCGTTCTATTGACTTAGACTATGCTATAAACCCTAACGTACGCTTCCGCTGTCTCGCCGAATTTAAAAACAATTTTTGAAAATAAATAAAAACCTAATTCGTTTTAAAGCGCTTCCGATGTATTTAAAACCAATACCTAGTAATCAATATCCGGTTGAAAACCTCAAACTTCTGCTCTATTGATTTTAACCTTTATCTGATTTTTACTTCCGTAACAAACCTTTCTAAAATTATATTTGAAAACTAAAACCATAAAAAGTAATTTTTATAAAATAATATTTGGCCAATTTATTTCGGATCCCTTAATTCGATTAACCTACATACCGATACCTAAGCAATCTAGCCAGACATGGTATTCGTTTTCAGAGTAGAATAATAAACAACAATTAACAACATAACAGATAACAACATATTAATAATTCTCATGCATACAGTATATTATAAATATTAAAGCAATTAAAGAAACCCGAAATAATTGAAAGAATACTTGAAACAGGGAAAAACTTCAAGTACTGGAACACTCCACCACAAGTCGGTTGGATTTGTTCTTTGAAACAATTAATTAAATTAACTAAGCAAGGAAATAAAAAAAACTAAGATCTAACGTAAAGATAGATCCTAAAAAAGCTACACAATAGTTTCCAGTGTAGAAACTATCGTGAGAAAATATATCTTCCTAAAACTAACGAAAAGAAATTGCAGGATTGAACAAGAGAAAATGTTAAAAAATTGACTGCATAAAACTCTGGAAAAAACTCGGACCCTTTCTCACAACATGAAGCTCTCTATTTATACTAGGCCTTGGTAACTGCTTAGAGAAAATCTCGCTTGTAACTGCTTCAATAACGTGCCTTCATATTTGGAGAAAATATAACTAACAATCAGAAAATATAGGAACACACAACTATTCCAATTGTGACGTTTGTCACAAGCTTAATGTGACCCCACCAAGCCCGTGCCGATCAGCGCACTTTGTGAGTGGGGGGTGTGACGGTCATCACACTCCTTGTGGTGGGCCACGCTTTTGCATCACGCAATGGGCCTTCTCTTGGGCTTCTCGCTCCTTCTATAATTTGTGGTTTTTTTACTTCAATTACGCCTCTTTTTTTCTCCTTGCACCATGTTGGCTTGTATTAATTTGAATGCGTGAAGACATTACAAAATACTCGCATAATATCGAAATAAAACATAATTATAATAAAATAACGAAAAGATTTATGTTAAAATCAAACTAAATATGCAGTACAGTTTCGTGTTATCAAATTCAAGTGTTTGGATATGTCCAAGGAAGTTCTTGGACAACCGCACACTTAGGAAGAGAAAAGGTAGGTACCTTAACTATCCATTTAGTCCTCTTTATGAAAGAGTGAGAAATCGAGTCCAAGCAAAGTTACTTGTCCTCGATTATTTGGAAAGGGGTGGAGAAGTTTCTATCCATTCCATTTAGGTAGTTTGATCAGACTATGATTAACCAAGAAAGCTTGATTAATCTCGAGAGACTAGACAAGTGTCTACTCCATACTATGCGGCCCTTGATTATTTGAGAAAAGAGTTTGAAAAGAAAACTCGACATTGGATCGAGGTTTGAAAATTTATTATGAAAGTGTTTTAAATGCTTGGAGAATGGATTGAGAAAGAAATGATTCGGATCATGATTGTTCGATTCAAGCCACGTGACTAGTTTTGATTAATATCGAGAGTGTAGGAATGTGCCTACCCTCTACCATGAGACCCTTCTGCATGGATAAATGGTATATGGATCAAGATTTATTCGGGTTATGATTAATCAGAGCAAGCAAGGGCTTTGACTAATCTTGTGAGAATGACCATGCTCATTCTCAACTATTGAACCCTTTTAGAAAATATGGCATATGATCCAAAAGGAGCATATAAAATTAATCATATCAAGTGTGGGTGTCGTTCGTGAATAATACATACAAGCATACAAGAGTAAATAATTAAGCACAAAATATTCGTCTGAACCCTTAAATAATTATTAGAATAAGAACATTTTTATTTGATTAAATTGATAAGAAGTTTAATCAATAATATCAAATAAAAATTATCTTAAACTAATAATTATTTAATTCAAAACAAAATTATTTATACTTGTAAAATAAAATCAAACATGAAAAAAGAAATAATCAAATGAGATAGGGTTTTGGAGATAGCCTGTATTGTAGAAACTGGGGGGTATAAATAAGAAGTCCAACTGGCCCAAATAAAGGGTAATGGCCAAAGTTCTAATTAATCTAGTGTGGTAAGCCAATGAGGAATGGAATATATTGTATTCGAGTGAGAAGTATTAAAGGCAATTATACAGCAAGGCTCGAGATAATGAATAGGAAACCCTACATCACGTGAAACATACAGACAAATCCAACAACATAGGAAAGCTATAAAGCTTACATGTAAATTACTAAACCGGAACGAAATGAATAGAAAATTACCAAACAATGCGCTTTATTAAGTAAAATCAACTCTAAGAAGGCCGGCGACATATTTGTGTTCAAACACGTTCAAAAATCAACTTGAATTCAAAGTTCGACATTGCAACACAATGATGATAATTATAATGTGAATTAAGTTTATTTACAAATGAATATAGTAAAGTATAAAAGCAAAAGTATTATGTATAATTATATATTTACATTACTAAATATAAGAATAAAAATATTAAATATTTTGTATATTTATAAATACATTTTTAGATATTAAATCGAAATAGTAATTCAATATTAAAATGTTAATGACAAGTGTAGATGTGCTAATTGAAAGTGAACGCTTTGAACAATCCTTGGATGTCTTCACAAATAATAAACTTGTTAGTAGTATAAGTGTGAGATAAAAATAAAATGAAATAAAATTACAACAAATTAAAAATTATTCACGAAATCATTCACAAAAACACAATCACCTCAAAGTTAACACAAAAACTTTCAAAACTCATCAGAAATTATTCGAACCAAGTTGAATCAACACATGAAGTTCAAACCAAATTAATCACTCCTTTTTTTTTAAGACAAGTAGTTAACATTAACATATTCATCAGAGTTTCAGCACAAACAACATAGCAGTTGTCACTAAATCGAACTATCACATATTAACCATAACAAAATCCATATTCAAAACTCAACATAAACAGAACCAAATTCAATATTTAGAATCCACACCACAACTCCAATTTAAATCTAACACACAACGTAACAAAATCACCAGTTCTGCTGTTGATACCAAATCAGAAATAAATCTAAAAAGTAACAACCAATTTACGGACTGTCCACAAAAGATAGCTGGCCGATGCGAGATGAAAGAGGCTTAGGAGCACTACCGTTGCTCGGCGTTGAACGATAGATGGGTGATGGTTAACGTTTTTCGGTTGTGACAGAGATGGTGATACAGTGGAAATTGAAGGATGAGAAGACGAACACGGATGGTTGTCCAGCGAGAGGCTTGATTCTGTGATATGGTGGTTAGGACGGAGGAGGCGTGAAGTGAAACAGAAGTTGTTGGTGGCTCGTGAGATCGCTGGAGAATCAGGCGAATGAAGGAGACAAAGGGTTTGTTGAACGAGATAGGAGGTGGTTGATATGAGAGTAGTATTGAACGAGAGACAGAGGTGTAGGTTGGAGCGAGAGGAAAACGGAAATAGAACGTTGAGCGGATGGTTGGGCCGGCGAGTTTGTGTAGAGTTTGTTTAGAATCCACACACAAGCATATACTTAAGAAAAGAAAGCAGAAAGCTTGTCGTCGCTGATGAGTGGTGATTCGGGCTTGTGTCTTCGTCGCCGTCCAATTGGAGCAGAGGAGGCACAACCGTGGAATCGCCGGCGCCTGGCTATTTGGCGACACCGAATCAGAGATGGTCGGGGTCGCGGTAGTTCGTCAAGAACATCGCGGATAGCTGTTGTGTGTAGGTTGTTTTTACTTGTTTTTCTTCTTCGTTTCCTGCAAAAGTGAGTGTTAGTAGCATGAAAAATGGCTTGTATGTCCATGAATTTGGTCTTGTGATGTTTTAATGATATTCGGTGTTGTTGAAGAATGATTGCAGATGGTTTGAAAACGTATGCAAAATATTGGTTTTGACAGATTTGAAGTTTTATAGTGGGGATTAAGAGTTCTGTGATAAGGTTAAAATGACCTTTGAAAAATTTCAGTGTGTTTCCTTGAGAATGTAATTTTATGCATATATAAAAAAAACTAATATTACGGCCATCAGAAGCACGAACCCATATATATTTTCCATAAGCAAAAATTTCTTTTTTTCTTTTTTATAAAAGAGGTGAACCATCGGATAAAACTAGTTTGATACCCGTGCTATCCGTTACTGTTCCGTTATTTTGTTTAATATTGATATTATGTAAAATTCAATATTATAAAATAAGATATTTAAAGTATAAAAATTTAGTCTGTGAAGCAAAAGCAAATGATACATAAAATTTAATAAACATACAAAAATATATTTCAATAAAATATACAATATAATAATTAAAAAAATATTTTCAGTGCATATTGTATTAATAAAATATCAGATAATACAAGATTAATAATATAATTGATGGTTATTATTATTTGGGTCCAATAAATCATTGATATATTATATAATGTGCTACTATTGTATTGGGGAAGACGCATAATTGGAGTTGTCCAATAGTAAAACCTAAACGATTTACTTTGTTCAGACATGACAATATATGTTTAATGTATTTGAGTTGTGCGATTGAGTTTGAATGACAAGGTTTGTTCAATATTGATATTATTGGAGAGGTAAATATGTTTTCGTTAATATTCAATATTTTAATTAATAATTTTATACTCCCGTTATTGTTTAATAGTTTGATAAATAATTTCATATTCGAGTTAATATTTAGTATTTTGATAAGTAACTTTATATTTTCGTTAATATATAATATTTTGATCAATAACTTTATGTTTACGTTAATATTTAATATTTTGATTAGTAACTTCATGTTACCATAATATTCAATAGTTTGATCATTAACGTTATGTTCCCGTTAATATTCAATAGTTTGATTAATAATTTTATATTGCAGTTAATATTATTGGAATACTCGTGCGTTCGCATGGGTACCCGTTCCAACCCTCTTATTTTTCTCAATATTGATATTATTGCAAAGGAAAATATAATTAAAAAAATGATTTTAAATAAAATGAAAAAATGTTTGATTTATAGTATTTATTTATATATTAAAAAATAGTTAGGTAAAATAAAATATTTTCTTTAAATTAGTTGTATAAAAATAAAACTAAGGCTTATACAACAAACTTAACAAAATTTTGATAACTTCATGTTCCCGTTAATATTTAATATTTTTATTAGTAATTTTTTGATCACCTTAATATTTAAAAAAATTATTAAAAAATATTTAATATTTAATATTTAATATTTAATTTATTTATATATTAAAAAATAGTTAGGTAAAATAAAAGATTTTTTTTAAGTTAGTTGTATAAAAATAAAACTGAGACTTATACAACAAACTTAACAAAATTTTGATAACTTCATGTTCCCGTTAATATTTAATATTTTTATTAGTAATTTTATGACCTCTTTAATATTTTAAAAAATTATCAGTAACTTAATGTTTCCGTTAATATTCAAGTAGCGTGTTCCGTTAATATCAATATTTTGATCAAGAACTTCGTTCTAATATTCAAAATTTGAATCAATAACTTCGTGTTCCTGTTGATTTCAATATTTTGATTAGTGATTTTATGTTTTCGTTAATATTCAATATTTTGTTCAATAATTTCATGTTCCCGTTATAATTATTGCACGGGTACCGATATGGTACGTACATTTGTTCCCAAAATATTATAAAAAAGTGATTTTTTTAAAATAGATAATAAATCAGTGCATATAATTGTTTCAATATATAAAAACGTCATGTTTCCGTTAATATTCAATATTTTAATTAATAAATTTACTTTTCTGTTATTATTCAATATTTTGATCAGTAATTTCATGTTCCCGTTAATATTTAATATTTTGATCAACAATTTAATATTCTCGTTAATATTCAGTATATTGTTTAGATTTAATTGTCACATAGGCCCTAATAAAACTAATCTTGGTGACCAAGATAAAAGGTACTAACAGTACAAACTAACAAATATTAAAATACCCTTAAAACTAAACTTAATAACTAAGTTAAGGAACCAGAAGTTAAACACACTTCTGGACACAACCTCAGAAGTGCTACAACTTTTGAATACAACCTCAGAAGTTCTAAGCAACAGAACTTCTGCTGACCCTCAGAAGTTTTGAATATGAATTATTCTGAACATCATCTATTAATTCATAGAGTAATATTATTCATACACCAAAATCTTACACCAATACATACATCAAACAATATTCATCGTATTTATACGGTGAATAGTGTTTTTTAATAAAAAAATATTTTTATGAACAGTAATATATTATTATAATAATATTTTTTTTTATAAAAAAAATTATATTTTTTTTTATAAAAAAATTATATTTTTTTAATAGTAAAAAAAATTGGTTAATGAAATGATGAAGTTGGTTAATACATGACTAAATATTAAAAATAATTTAGTAGCACTTCTATCAGAGGTTGCTTTGGTGCTTCTATCAGAGGTTGTGTTAGCATGCTTCATTCAGAAGTTGTTTTCACGTGCTTGACCAGAAGTTCTGTTCTTCATTAGAACTTCTAATACTTCATGATCTTCTGTAAGCCTTGTTGAACACATCTTCTATCAGGGGTTTACATATGGTGCTTCTATCAGAGTTTGTATTTCAATCTTCACTCAGAAGTTTTCTTTACATCGTGCGTGTTCCAGAAGTTCTTCCTTAGAACTTCTAAATTCATCTTCTGCTCAACATAGTATAATGTTCCATTTTAAGCGCTTGAGTCAGAACAATTTTTTATTGACCAACTTCATCATTTCATTAACCAATTTTTTATATTTTATTAACCAATTTTATTTTACTATTAAAAAAATATACATTTTTTATATAAAAAAATATTATTATAATAATATATTACTGTTCATAAATATATATTTTTATTAAAAAAACACTATTCACCGTATAAATACAATGAATAGTGTTTGATGTAAGTATTGGTGTAGGATTTTGGTGTATGAATAACATTACTCTAATTCATATTCATCAGAAACTAACAACACCAATTTCATCCCTCAAACAAATAAGGTGTTCAATCTTGACATCCTTCATCAGAACTTTTGCAAGTTCTTCTGGTTGCTACAGTGTGCAACTTTCAATACTCCATTTAGAAATGTAGATTTCTTCTTCAAAACCCATCTGACGCTGATAGTTTTCTTCTCCTTTTGAAGCTCAGTTAACTTCCAAGTCTTGTTTCTTTCTGAAGCCTCAAGTTCTTCTTTCATGGCCTTCAACCACACTTTTTTCTTGAGAACTTCTCCAATACCTATTTGTTCAAAATCTCCTTCTGATTCTGGAACCGTATCTCCTTCTAGACTTTCTTCAGAAGTTTTACTTCCACCAGAAGTTCCATCTTTGTTAACTTCTGGACCTTGTCCAGAACCATCACCTTCAAAAGTTCCTCCTTCAGAATTATGACCACCACCAGAGGTTGGACTACCTTTAGAAGCTCCTCCTTCAGAAGGTCCGCGTTTAGAGTTATGATTACCACCAAAAATTTGATCACCTCTAGAAGCTTGTCCTCCAGAACCTACGTCTTCAGAGTTTTCCCTTCTAGAAGCATGATCACCACCAGATTCTTGATCATCATCAAAATCTGGATCAGAATCAGATTCACCATCTGACTCATCCTTAGAGTCTCTAGAAGATTCTTCATATTCTGACTCTAACTCTTCTTCAGAACTTTCAAGTCCTGACTCATCTTCGGAACCTTCATGTTTTGACTCATCTTCAGAAGCAGAATCTCCTTGAGATTCTAACTCATCTTCTGATTCTTCTTCAGACTCAGAATCACCTTCAGATTCTGACTTGTCTTCAACTTCAGAGTCATCTTCTAACTCTGACTCTTCTTCCAAAACCTCAGATTCTGACTCATCTTCAGAATCTTCAATGTTATTTTCTAACTCTTCAGAAGTTTCAACTTCTGACTCTTCTTCAGAAGTTTCAACTTTTGACTCTTCTTTAGAAGTTTCAACTTCTGACTCGTCTTCAGAAGTTATCTCTACATCAGAAGTTGGTTGGGACTTACTCCAATCCCAAACTTTTGACTCTTTCACAAATATTAAAAAAAATTATTTTCACTTTTTTTTTCGAGAATATAATTTTTTTTCCAAAAAAAAAATAAATTTCAGTACATTTATTTATAAGAAACATTTATTTACATTAACAAACATTAATTTACAGAAACTTAATTTCTTAAACATTCTTAATAAACATACTCTCCCCATAATAGTATAATATGTTCCTTCACTTTATTATATTCTGATTTAACATGTTATTTCCAATAACACTTTATACCGAAGAACTTGGGCTTGAGAACACGCCAGAAGACAACCTTCAAACTGTGGAATCTTTGAAAGACACAACTTAGGAGGTGGCGCCGCTGTCTCTCCATTTGTGGGATAACTTCAACATACATTACAATCACTTTCACAATCACTTTTAAGTAAGGGAAGGGAATGGAGGAATGAAGTCATCAAGAAACAAAAACATAAAAATGTTTTCTGCACAAGGAATGATATTAGGGAAAAATATAAATACAAAAAATTATTATTTACTTACACTGCCAAATCCTCATTGAAGTGAGGTGTCTCCCTAACAGCTGGTACTGGTTTAGATGTTAGCCACAATTCATGCCACAAATTACTTATCATCAACATCTAATGAAATTCAAACGAAAAAAATCTTATATATGCAATCAAGACAACTTTAGTGCTCAACAGTGTCATTTTCTTACAGATTGTGCTACCACAAAACTAAGCAACAATCTAAATTCAGTTATCTGTATATGCTTTAGCAGTATGTTATATGATTTTCAATTTAGACAATATATATTTTATATAGATACTAAATTCAGAAATTTGTCAATTCGACGGAGATGAGTAGGCACCTATGAATAACGACAATCATAAACTGCTACTGCCACAACATCGTATCATTCAATATCATAGTGTAACATATGGAAAGACCACCTGTGTAGTGAACAAAAGATATGATAGAAAATCAAAAATAAGCACTTTTGGAAGATAAATGAATTACATGAAAGGAAAACACTCAAACAAAACTAACCTCATGAAAACAGGATGAAGCGGTTTTTACGACTTCAGGAATCAACTGAATGTGTATAAGGAGAATTTATAACTTCTCTAATAACTTTGCCTTCAAATTGTCCATCTGCATAAAATATAAATAGTTTATTTATAAAGGTTTTTACATGTCTCATATTTAAAAAATAAGTACAAGCTGAACTTATAAGAGAAAACTAAGAACCACATAATTCATTGATATCAGTTATTCTCTCTAAAGGTCTGGCCATGACAAAAAACAGATATGCTTAAAAACAGAGAGGAAATAACATACAATGGAAGCATCAAAAGTTGTAAAAATAAATATATTATAATAACATACAATGAATGGAGAAAATATGGAAGATCATGGTGTTCATGGATGAGGTTCGGTGGATGGAGAAAAAGAGAAGAACGTGGTGAAGTGGGCAAAACCAATTCTAGGTTTTTTCTGGGAAGTTGGAGAAAACCAATTTTATTTAGAATTTATTGGTATTTATTAAAATTAATTAGAGATTAAGCAAGCCACATGGATGAATTTGAGATTAATAAGGGCAACTAAGGATTTTACTAAATACTTTCTTTTCTTATATGATAGATTCTTCATTTGGACAAACAAATTAAAGTTAACAAATTGAATTGAAAAATAAAGTGTAGGGGGTCTCATATGAAATCATTGGCCAAAACACAAAAATCCAAATAGAAACTTTGAAAAGAATTTACAAAAATATTTTGTAAAAGTGAAACTATGAAGTTGTGTGTGCGTTAGCTGAAATTTTGTAAAGTGAACTAAGGGAATGATTCAGAGGCAAAGGTTCCTACAGTTTAAGGACCAATCTTAGAAAGAGGTAGCTTTTGAAGATGTTTAACAAAGCTAAGTCAGAAGTTCCAGAAGAAGTGCTTGTTAGTTAGAAATTTGGCTTAGAAGACCAAACTACGTCGACCAGAAGCAAAACAACATTAAGAAAACAAGACTAGGTCGACACGTTACATAACAGTCGAATCGACAGAGATTTGGATCAAAAGAAAAAAACTGGTCGAGGTAATGCCGCTGTCGAAATAGCTCGCTGTGGACTTAGGAAATTTCGTTGTGCTTTAAAGAATTTAGTCAAAATCTGAAGGAAGTTCCTTTGAAGACACGAAGCGAGAAAAAGTCAAATAAAAAGATCATGGGTAGTTACCTCAGAAGTTCGTGGGATATGAGTTCCAAATGAAGGCTGAAACGTGGGCAGAAGTTACTCCCAAGGATCAAAACTCAGCCGTTGATAGCTTTAGCGGTTATTTCTATAAAATTACTATAAATAAGTTAGAATTCTTAGAATTAGGTGTGTTCATTTGTACTACCAAATTAGTTGCTAAAACTCTGCTCAATTCCGCGCTAAAGGAAGAAAGAGTACGCAATCTTTGATGTACGTGAATCACCAAACTTTTATTTCAATGCAACCTTTTTAGGTTTAATTCTATTTCTTATTGCTTTTTACTTTACTTCTGTTCATTTGCTTGTTGGTCACGAGTCACCACTAGCCTTAGTCACCAAAACATTTTTAACATAAACTGTTGGTCACGAGTCACCAATAGTCAATATCCTTTTTTGTGTGAAAAGCCATTGCATTATTTCCCTAGGCTCTGGAAACCGTTTCTGGGCCAAGGATAATTTCACTTCCAGAAATAGTGTAATTTATCAGAAATCTTAGCATGCGTCTTGAGATCAACTAGTCGATCTCGCTAGTAACCCTTAGTTTTAGGACTCTGGGAGGACCAGCGGTTGTTTACCATTTTCCACAGTAAACAGTGTGAATTATTGAAATTGTGGTTATTTTGTTGGCCATTGTCTAATAAAGACAACAATAGAAACAATATTGAAAAATTATTGATGGTAAGAGATTGTTGATGATCAATTAGGACAGATAAAAGTCATATTTATAGAGTTAGAGATTACGTTAAAACGCTAAAAAAGAAAATTACCCAAAACTTTGAAAAGCTAAAAAATTATATTTTTATTAAATCAAATATTTTTTTAAAAAAATAATATTTTAATATTAGAATATTAATAAAAAACGAAAATGATTAATAAATAATTAAAAAATGTATTTTTTTCATGATGCCAAAATGAAAGGAAATTAGAATAGTTAAACATTTAAAATTGTGGAAGGTGAGATTTGAACACAGGACCTCTCACTTGTAAGCATTATTCATTTATCAATTGTGCTATGTCATTCTATTAGGGATAAAAAGGCACATTGGAGTATATGAAGTGTGTAAACATATTTTGCTATTTTTAAAATACAAATGGTAAATTATATATTTTAAATACGCAAAATTAAAACCAAATGTTAGTAAAACCCAATTTTTTTATGAATCCAAATAATTTCAGGTGTAGCACCAAGGCGGGCAAATTTGGGTATGACACAAGTTCCCAAATTTTATTGTCTTGCATGGACTTATATTCCTCTTTCATTGCTTCAATCCACTTTCTCGAGTTGGAATCCTGCATGGCTTGACGGAAGTTGATTGAATCACCTTCAATCATACCATTATTTTCCTCATTTTTTTGGAGAAAGACTATATAATAATCCAGAATAACATTTCTCCTTTCTCTAATGAATCTCCGCAAATGTATTGGTTCTTGTAACCCTTGTTCTTTGAGGATTTTGAGTTTGTTCTTCATGAATTACCAAAATCATGTTGAGTAGGAGGAAAATCAACAATGTATTATGGAGGTTCTATACTTGTTTGATCAAAAGCAACTGCATGAATTGGTTCTGGTATTGTTACCGATTATTCCTCTAATACAAAATAGATTGTCACATCTGCAAACATAAAATAGATACATATTTATAATAACAAATACCCAACAAACAAAGTCCAAAATCACAGGTATACATGGACAAAGCGAAGCGGCAAAAATCGAAAACCGAAATCACTATTCACGTAAACTATTCATCCGTGGAGAACACTACTCACTGTTCGAAATTTTTACCCTTTTTTTTTCTTTTCGATTTCTATTTTTTAACTTTTCGTCCGACTTTCTAAACTTCTGATTTTTGCGGTAAATGCAATCTCCAAAATATGTTTTCTTTCTCTTCATCAACAAAGGTTTTAAGGCACATTTACAACAACTCCACCTTGACTTTAAACCGTGTTGATACCAATTTAACAATCAACAACATTGCTGCTCTCCACCAGGTTGAAACTCTAATCAATAACCTTGATCAAATTCAAACAACCCTTGAATCTTGATCTCGCCACTTACATCCACTTGTTTCCAATTACTCTTTTCTTCCAAGGTAATTTAACAAGCCTACAAGTATGATTTTTCAACCACCCTTGACTCCATTTGTTTTCAAATGCCTCCCTGAAGGTTTTTCTTCTTTTTATTTTGCAGTCCTTCAGCCACATTAAAAAAATAATATCCAAGGCTAGCATAACCGTCCCTTTGAGATGTTACAATAACTCTCCTTACCTTAACATGAGTTAAATGATAATTAGAGATCTCTGTAACTGTTTCCTCACTACTGTTATCACCCATAGTAGGAAACTCAACCTCAAACTGAGTTTTCTTCGTTATAGTTTCTCCCGGTTTTCTCCCTTGGTTTTCACTATTCTTCTTCTGAAGAAATTCTCTACCAAACAAGTAAGTTGCTTTAACCTCAGCTCTTCCTAGAAACTAAATAACAACTCAGTTGTAACATGCATTTTTATCCCTTGATTTCTACAAAATTCATTCCTGGTGACTTCTCTTAGAACTTTATTCCTAAGGCACAAGATAATGGCACTCATAGCCTTATCCACCATCTCGGTCTTCTGTACCTGTGTAAGACTCGCATGCATCAATGCTTCACTCTTCAAAACATAGATACACTTCTCTTGAATTAAAATTGCTTGCATCTTAATTTTCCATAACTCGAAGTCATTGTTACTAGAAAATTTCTCGATCTCCCATCTGCGCATCGTGCTCAATACCTCTATGCTCCATTATCACCACACCACTTGTTGTGAATCTTGTTGTTAATGATGACAAAATTCAATATCAATTTGTGGGGCAAAGAATAGTAACAACCAAAATAAATGGTCTGCAACAACGATAATTCTTCCACAGAAAATATAATAGAATAAGGCGAGAAAAATACGAAGGATTGCTTACCCAAGTCGATCAAACGATCTATTATGTGGGAGAGAGAAGCTCTCCAATTCAATATACTCAGAAAGTTGTTACAAGATATTACATATGAGTTACAAGAAAATAGCCTTCGTCTTCAGGTTCCCAAGAACAATCCTGAAGGTGCCCAAGAGTTACCATATTTTCTACCCAACTGTTTCCCAACCCCTTCAACCTTCAATATATGAATAACTCAAACCCAAGGTGTAAAAAAGTGTTTCCTAATTCCCAATAACCTTAGATAACCCCAAAGGTTTCCAAAATCTTTGCCTTCTAAGGTTTCCCTTGAGAATAGCCGAAACCCTATACTATGCTTTCAAACCCTTATTCTCCCTTTCGGTGTAAGCTCTAAGATTGTCACATCTGCAAACTTATAAGAAATACATATTTATAATAACAAATACCCAACAAACAAAGCCCAAAATCACAGGTATCCATGGACAAAACGAGAAACTGTCGAAAAAGCCCAAAAACGTCGAAATCACAATTCAACGTACGGACAACACTATTCACCGTATGGACCAAACTAGTCATCCGTACGGATAATACTATTCATCCGTACGCATAACACTATTCACTGCCCGAAAAAATATTTTCCTTTTTTTTTTATTTCTATTTTTTGACTTTTCGTCCAACTTTCTAAACTTCTGATATTTGCGGTAAATGCAATCTCCAAAATATGTTTTCTTTCTCTATATCAACAAAGATTTTAAGACACATTTACAACACCCATCTCAAGATACATAGTGCACCAATGATATTGAGTCTTATTGTAACGATCAAACATTGATAATAAAAACATGATGAATAATAATTCCCTCTCTGGATTTATCTATTATTCACATGTAAGACCTTATAATTATCACATGTTTACCATCACAGACGCATATAAAAATCGACCAACCATCAACTATCATTTGGGTCAATAGATACTCGCATGGACAAACATACATACAACTGAAAAATTATTTAACATTTTTCATAAACAATTTCTATAAAAGATGTGACTTTGGTGACTTTTTCTTTTTAATTACTTACTTAAAAGGTTAATTACTATATAAAAATATAATCCGTAGTCAAATTTAAACAAAATTGATTAAAAAAACAATAGTAGAATGAATTCTTATTATTTATAATAAGAAACTATATTATTAATTATTAATTATAATAATAAACAATATAATTATTATATATTACTAAATCAAGAAAATTGACTTAAAGAAATTGATCGACTGCTACGAGAATGACTCATCATTAGTTGGTTTGAGTTAAACAGAAATTGTTTTCCAAATAGTTCAACAGGAAATAGCCTTAACTTTAACGGTGCAGAACTCTCTATAGCGGCAACTATAGGGTAAATAATGGGATAGGTGAGCAGAGCGGTTACCTGCACGAATTGGTTTCTAGCTAGCTATTTTTTTCCCTCTAAAAAAACCGAAATTACCCCTTAAATTAACAATAAGGATAATTTGAGTTTTCAATCTTATTTGAATTGATACTCAACCTTAACCTTCATAATCGTATATGCACTTTAAGAGTCCAAGATTCACGAGTGCTTTGATTTATGAATATTTTATGAATTTAGTTATTTGTTTTATTTTATAATAAATATATCTATATAATTAAGATATACTACTATTATAATAAAAACATAACTGATTTATTCTCTTTAGTTTTGTCCATTAAGATATACTACTGTTATCAGGATAATCCAATAGTCACTATTGTTTAGAGAAAGGTACATACATACAAGGGAAACTTTTTCAGTCATATATCTACTATGAAATGAGTGACAAGTTTCCTTTCACACACAATACAACTTGTAAAATACAAGCAACCTTCTATGCTGAGGCATAAAGATATATGGCATTTTAGTGTTCATTTATTTGTAAGTACTTCAAACCTTAAAAGCCAATGCACAAAATAACTTATAAATAAGGCATGAAGATGACAATCCAAACTAATTCCAAAAGACTACGATAAAATCATCCTCCTCCAGAACTTGAACATCTTTTTCTCCAACAAAATTCTCTCTACCCATTTCCTTCACCAAATTCACAAACCCTACCCTTTGTTCCTTATTCAGAGGTGCATTTGGCAACTTGAAAACAGGCTTGATAACTCCAAGTTGAGCAAGAGCAGTGTTCAAAGCAATAGGAAATGGCTCTGTAAAAAGCCAATCAAACAAAGGTATAAGCTTTGAATTCAATATATGATTCTTACCCTCAAACATGAGTTCCCTCATTAAACCAGGAACCAAATTACTTGCAACAGATTGAACTCCAACAGCACCGCAATCCCATCTAGCTTCATGGCTCAAACTATCAGCTCCCCACACAACAATCCCTTTATCAGTATACATTTTCACCCTCTCACCTCCCACGGTCTCTTTCACACCAACAAAATTAGGGTTTTCAGCCAATATTTCAACCACACTAGGAGGAATATCATGACCACTCCTTGGAGGTACATTATATATAATGACAGGTCCTGTAGAAAACAAACTATTATAATGAGCAAACAAACGTTTCATTGAATTTTTTCCTAAAAAGAGAGGGTTTATATGAAGTGCTGCATCCATTCCAACGGCAAAACCTCGCTCGGTGACCTCAATCCCTTCTCTTGATCCCAATCTTACCGCACTACCAATAACTTTAACTTTGTCGCCGAAACAGTTTACCGTATGAGCAATCAACATTATCTGTTCATCCTGTGTCATATAAGTGCCTTCACCAGTTGTGCCAGCAACAAGAATACCTTCAACGCCATTCGCAATTTGTATATTTACCAAGTTATCATATGCTTCCAGATCAATTTTTCCATCAGGTAAATACGGAGTCTTAACCGCTGTGATCAATCGCAAACTACGTACATCCTCAATCGTTTTCCTGTCAACATAATACATAGAAAACATAAACACATAATATACAAAATAACTGAATTATGGAATATAGTTTGAGAATGAATTCATATATATGAAGTAAAACACAGACAATTCAGATTCACCTATCTTTGACAACTGTTGAGTTGCTGATCTGGAGGGGAACATCAAGTCTTGCAGCTGCTTGATTCATTTTGCAAAATCTAAAATATGATAATGAGAACAAACATTAGAGCATAAGCTAGAAGAAACTAAAATAAAGTAAACAGAAGAATAGAGAAAGATATTATTATTCAACCTTGTACTGAAGTTTGAGGGGAGAAGGTGTAAATTGGATCATGTGAAGAAGGAGCTACTACAATAAGCTTTTAACATGTTAATCAATCAAAAGACGTTTGGATAAGTCGGTAGGTCAAAGGGAAATTATTAATGTTGGAAAGATTGACAGACTACCTCTTTGAATAAAAAATGTTCGAAAGGTCATCATTAAATAATGCTAGATTAAGAGGCGTTTAAAATCGAACCAACCTAATATAAAATCGTAAATCGAATAAAATCAAATTGAAAACATAAAAAATTGTATTTTGTTTGGATGTGTTTGAGTAATCTTTTAACAAAATTGTACGATTTAGTTTGGTTTGCAATTTGTATTTTGCAAATCGAACCAAATAGAATCAAACTGCATTATGTTACATTATAAATTTTAATTAACTCACATCAAACCCAAAGCTAAACCTATTTATTATACTTCAGCCTTATAATTACGAATAATTTTCTCATCTTTACACTTATGATTTCAATTTCATTCTTCTCAAATATCTCTTAACATTATTGCGACTTCTTCGTCAAACCCAAAACTAAACCTATTTATTATACTTCAGCCTTATAATTACGAATAATTTTCTCATCCTTACACTTATGGTTTTAATTTCATTCTTCTCAAATATCTCTTAACATTATTGCGACTTCTTCGTCATATACATCTTGTCTCTTTTTCTATAATATCTATTCTTATATTATTTATTTTTCACTTCTCATTTTTATGCAAATGTTTCCTCTTTCAATTTCGTTTTTATCGCACATTTTCTTCGTTAATCTCTCATCTATCATGTTTTTTCTAGATGGGATTGAACTCCAACAGCACCACAATCCCATCTAGCTTCATGGCTCAAACTATCAACTCCCCACACAACAATCCCTTTATCAGTATACATTTTCACCCTCTCACCTCCCACTGTCTCTTTCACACCAACTAAATTAGGGTTTTCAGCCAATATTTCAACCACACTAGGAGGAATATCTTGACCACTCCTTGCAGGTACATTATATATAATGACAGGTCCTATAGAAAGCAAACTATTATAATGAGAAACCAAACCTTTCATTGATGTTTTTCCATAGTAAGGGTTTATATGAAGTGCAGCATCCATTCCAACTGCAAAACCTCGCTCGGTGGCCTCAATCGCTTCTTTTGTACAGTTGCTTCCTGTATTACCAATAACTGTAACTTTGTCGCCGAAACAGTTTACTGTATGTTCAATCAGCATTATCTGTTCATCCCATGTCATTAACTGGCATTCACCGGTTGAGCCAGCAACAAGAATACCTTCAACGCCATTCGCAATTTGTATATTCACCAAGTTATCATATGCTTCCAGATCAATTTTTCCTTGTGGTAAATACGGAGTCTTAATCGCTGTGATAAATCGCAAACTACGTACATCCTCAATCGATTTCCTGTCAACATAATACATATAAAACATAAACATTTGAGAATGAATTCATATATATAAAGTAAAACATAAATAATTCAAATTCACCTATCTTTGACAACTGTTGCAGCTGCTTGATTCATTTTGCAAAGTCTAAAATGATTATGAGAACAAACATTACAGCATAAGCTAGAAGAAACTAAAAGAAAGTAACCAGAATAATAAATAGAGAAAGAGATTATTCAACCTTGTATTGAAGTTTGTGGGGAGAAGGTGTAAATTGGAGCTTGTGAAGAAGGAGCTACTACAATAAGCTTTTAAAGGGAAATTATTATGAAGGAGATATAGTATGTAAGTTTGTTTGCCGGAGGGCATATTAGAAAATGTTGGAAGGATTGACTACGTCTTTAATTAGAAAATGTTGGAAAGGATATCATTGAATAATGCTAGACAGTGTCACAGTAGTTGTATATAATAAATGGGAATTGATTCCAAATAGAAAACAGACATTGATTAGAGTTAAGAAACTCATATAGGAATATAGGATAATCCACGGGTTTCACTATAAGAAATATCGGTCATTTGCTTGTTGTTGTAAGTCTCTTTCTGCTCAGTTGTTAGTTTGTTTGGTTTTGTAGGATGCTGCTGAGGCGTTTGTTCATCTACTGTGCTCTTTGCGAGAAGAATCTGGAGGTTGTTATGCTCCAAAGATAAGTTCTTTAGCAGACATTTTTGCTTCTAATAATAGAATTCTTACTCCAATACAGACGGATTGGCAGAGTGAGCCTGAGAGATGGCACCGCCTCTATCTTGGACCCTTTGACGGGATTCTTTCTAGCAGCTTAACATGTCAAAGTTGTTCATCCCAGGTATACAAGACTTTTGTCGGTGCAATCTAACAAATTTTTCCTTGTTAGTTGATTGATTGCACATAAACTCTCTAGTTCTTGTTTGTAATTTTAGACTGCATTTCATAAAAAAAAATGACACTCAATTCTGCATCTTTTGTTGACATGTATTATGTTTGAAATCATTTTATAACTGGCTGTTGGGATGACTATTGTTCAGATTGATGTTTTATTGACAATTCATGTTTTGGTTTCTATTGTTGCATTTGGAAGTAAAAAGTTGTAGGATAACAGTACAGCCACTTGCTAAAGACGTATCGTCTGATTGAATCAGAACTTGCTGTGTCGCTTGCTTGTCAAAAATTGCATTGCTTAAGGCAGTGCTAATGGTACCAACAATGTCGAGGCCTCTCTTTGATGCAAGGTAAGCAGCATTCTATTGCCCAATTAAGGACTTAGTTAGCACTATTATAAACTTTTATGGTAATGATTCAAGAACGCATAATGATTACCTCTATGTTAATTAAAATGCCGGTAACTGCCTTATCCTTAGCCAACTCTAGAAACTCTGAGAGAGTAACAAATTTACCACTATTCTTGTTTGCTGGATTTCTTTGGAAGTCACTGCCAAGAGGGGTAGCAATTTGAGCTGATGCAAGAAACAAATTACCTTAACTTTATTTATTGTTCAAATATTAAAGGCTACATCTTTTCACGAATTTTTGAAGTTAAACAGAAGCATTACGTTGCAAGCTTTGGATCTCGTTCCACGTGAGATCGAAGGAGAAAATTCCACTATTTGGTTGAATTTCTGGAAAATGAGAGGGAGACTTTGCTTGGGATCTTATGCGATCAGGTAATCTTTTGGGATATTTCTTTGATACTCTTTAGATTTTTTTGAATTATAACCTTATGTTACCTTTATGTAAATGATGTTACCGATGTTCAAATTAATGTCATTTAGCGTAACATCATGCCTATTTGATTTACTCGTAATGCTGCTCCTATAATTTTAGATTTTTCTGTCTTTTATAGTCAGTTGTATGTCATATTTTGAGTCTTCAATTTTGTAACAAACAAAACTGGTGCTTCTAATTATGCTTTAGGTTTTGTGTTGATTTCTGAGCCACTGCGGGCACAAATAACAAGAGCTCCTCTGGAAGATGCACTCCACCTCAACCACAACTATGACAAACTTCGTCAAGAAGTAGAAGGCCAGGTAGTAATTTACTGCCACAATGGCATGCATATGGTGGTATGTAATGCGTGGTATTTATCTTAGATGTCTTCTCACAGGCTGCTGAAGTTTTGAGGCGTAGATCAAAGTTGAGGGATTCTTCTCTTTCTTCAGACAGTTCCATGAGGCTTCAGAATGCAGAGAAAAGGTTGAGATAAACATTGTACTGTGTGAACCTTAAGCAAATTGTTCTGATCCATCCAAACAGAAAATCTTGTTTTTCATTTTTCCATCTGTTCCCTTTCTTGGCAGGTGGATGCTTAGAGAGCCTATCATCGGCATGCCCTTGTTATTCTAGATAAACTATATGCTGAGGTTAGCTACCATGTCAACCAACACTTCTTTCAAATTGGAAAATATTATTTGTAGTTCCTATGTCTATTGTATATGTTCGCTTCTGGCATAATATTTATATTATGATCAAATGGGCACATACTTTAATTGTTGAAAGTAAGTTGCCAATTGCTTGACATAGATATTACTTTGATCCTTATTTTTATAAAGTAACATTATATTTTAAAACCTGAATATCATTATTATTTATATTTGTCATTTTTTTAAACTCAACCTATTCTGTAATGAAGATGGCGTTGAAGAATCAGATGAAGAAGACCTATTGCTTAATGAAGATAGCGTTGAAGAATCAGATGAAGAAGACCTTAGTAATGAATTTTGATTTGTACTATTTTTGTTGTTGATTTGTTATAATTTAGATAATTTTATTTTTTAAGTTACGTGGACAAGTAGACAAATGAATATTAGTAGCTTGGTTGTTTGACTTATTTTGAACAATGTGACTATGTAAGAACTTGTTTTATTTAAACTCAAGCAATTTAAATTTAATTTTTATTTTAATATTTGTCTTACTTAAGTTCAAAGCATTTTAAATTAAAATTTTACTTTTATATTAGGGTTATTTATAATAGTTTTATGAACTTGTTTTATTTAAACTCAAGTAATTTAAATTTAATTTTTATTTTTATATTTTTATTTTAATATAAAATTTAAAATGATTTAATAAAATTGAGATAACCATTTCCTGCGAATTTTTCTATGGATTTTTCTGCGGATCTTTCCTACAGATTTTTCTGTGGATTTTGCTGCGGATTTTGCTGCGGAAATTAGTACCCGCGAAGGTACTAGCTGGGAACAATAAACCGCAGGAAAATCCGCAGGAAACGTGTTTTCTGCGGATTTTTTGCTCAAATCCGAAGGAAAATCCAACTTTTCTAGTAGTGTTTAACATGAATGTATAAGGTGAGAATATTTCTTTTAAATTTTGTTGGAGAGTTTGGAGGGGTGACAGAAATAATTACTTTGAAAAATGATTTTTTTTTAGTTAGAACAAAGATTCGGGCAATACCGAATTCGATTTTCAATAAGAATAATATTTAGTCAGTGTTATGACCCCTTGACACGAACTCTGAATAACTAGGGCTCCATTTCTTCATGAATTAGAGTGCGAAAAAAATATTTATTATTTAAATTTTTTTGTATAGAATGACAAAAGTAAATACTCAAATTAGAGAAATTTTGGTTTTTGAATAAAAATAAATCTTCTAAAACCCTTCCTCCTATAAATTCTTTTATTCTTTTTTTTACATAATCCTTCTCTGTTTTTAAAACCCTCTCATTCCTTCATCTCCAAACTCTCAAACAAAACCTCAATATTCAATCACGCATCTCTTAAAATATCAAAGTTTCTTTTAAGATATATTAGGTCACTTGTTATCAAATTTTTGTTACCAGGGCGACACGCTATATTGTGTTTAGAGTCTCATATCATTTAATTTATCAGATAATATATAGTTTGAACATACATAATTTTTATAAGTGATGATAATTTCTATTGGGTGGTTTTGATTATACTCCATGTAATGTTCATTAATCTTATGAAAATTCAAAAATATCAAATTGTATTGTTTGAAGATTGAAATTCGGATGTATAAAAATACATTGTTTAGATATTAAAATTCAGGAAACGAATTTTGCATAATCTTACATGTATTGGTATTTTCATGCAAAGTACCATGTAATGGAAGCAAATGTATATATCTTTCAATGAAATGTTTTTTCCAAGTTTTTATACGTATTTGAGGTGTATTTGTATGAAACTCTGACAATTCAAATAGATGTTAATACTAATGTCACAATACTAAAACATAATGTCAAGACATCAGCTGACTAACATAACAATGTTATCAAATAATAAATTATGCAGAAGTAAATTGTAGAAAGTAAAAGATCCAATCAAATGTTAATCTAGTTCGATGCAATTCACCTACTCTGAGACATCCAAGTCAGGAAGCACTACGCCAAACACGAGTTTTGGTAGCACTACATAGACAGCGCTTATGCCAAAGCGCTGCTATAGGTATCCAAAAAAAGAAAAAAAAATTAAATACTTTAGACAACGCTTATTATAAGCGCTATAGTCTTATCAAAGCGACATTTTTCCCTAAGTTGCTATAGGGTTTCAGAAAAATTAAAAATTAAAAAATTAATATAAGCGATGCTAAAGGGTATGCTTTAGACAGCGCTTTCTAAAAGCGCTGCTAAAGGTGTTTTCTTGGAAGCGCTTCTAAAGCCTAAAGCGCTGCTAAAGCTTTAACAGGCTTTCCGAAAAAGGTATCACTCTAAAAGCGCTGCTAAAGGTAATACCTTTAGCAGCGCTTCTTGAAAGCGCTGCCTTTGGGTAATTAAAAAATTTCTTAATCCCTAAATTGGTAATCAGATTTCCAGAAATCTCATTCTTACGAATTAAACCCGAAATTGTACTGTTCATCTTCTTCTCAACGTAGAATCCCGAACGTCATCACTCACAAACTCCTTCCGTCCTCCTTCCGTCCGTCATCACTCACAAACTTCGTCCAACCCTAGAATCGCTCCTCTTCATCTTCTTCTACAACTCGTCTGAAGCGAAACCCACCATCTTCTTCTTCTTGAAATCGCTTCTTCATCTTCTTCTCCAACTCTTCTCCTCCCATTCACCTTCTGTCCAACCGTGGTTCTTCCTCCGCACAACACCTCCACTGTCAATTCAACAAGCTCCACGGTCAGTTACTCTTTTTTTGCTTCTCTAGTTACTGATATGATTGCTACACATGCTTGCTCTACTAGTACCATTTTCTAGATTCTAAATTTATTGTTCAGTGTAATAATCAAATGACAATTCAACTTTTATGATGTCTATGTAAACTCTGTTGATGGGGTGAAAAATGGTGAACACGTAGCTTCTATTGTTTTCACCTCTAATCTATTCAAAACACATTTATGAGTATCAGACCCACCAGAACAACTTGTGGTTCTAACTTCTAACACACATTGAAACTTTAACTGACTGGTAAATAAACACAACACAATCACTGCCTTTGGTAATCAACCCCTTAACTTGTGGATGTGTTTAAAAGATGAAAAATACCACACAGGTTAATCATAATAGCTACTAGAAAAGAATTGAATTGAATGAATTTGTCAGCTCATGTGTACTCATGTTCATGGACTTGAAACTATGTAACTTGTCTCCTCATCAGTACATTATAGAATTATAAAATGGTTAGGCAAGCAATTGTTGTTATATGGTCTGATAGAATGAAAGAACATAAGTATTGTCGGGCCACCGACACTCAATGTTAGTACTAGTAGTATTAGGAAAGGGCATATTAGTCATTTATTTTAGAAAGGGAAAGGGCAAGTGTTATGTGATGTAACTGTGTTATTTTAATAGTAACTGTGCCAACTGTCATGTGATGTGAGTTCAACCTTTCTCTAGCATGATAAGGTTTTGGATAGACGAATAGATGAAAGTCATGAAACATTGTCAATGAAAATATAAAACATTGTCCAAGCATCCAGTCAGTCCTTGTTTAAGCATTTATAAATCTTCTAGCTACCATCTACACAATATCAGGGTACCATTGAAACTAATAAGAACTATAGTTTTGTCATGCGTGTGAGATTGAGAATGAATGCTTTAGGTATCCCGTGAATGCTTCATCCTCAAAATTCTGGTTCTGAGCCAACACAGTAATACCAAAAAATAGTCCAGCTCCCATGCATATAATTTCATTACATCTAACCTAAACACACAGATAAACTTAATAAGAATAAGGAGCTTGATAATGCTATAAAAACTAAAATTAATCATATCATATATTTTTCATTCAATTAGTATAAAAACTATAATTCAAAATAGTCCCTGCAATATTTTTGCATTCCATTAGTATGAAAACTACAATTCACTATGTATGAAGTCAAAGTAAACAGAGTTAGTATGAAATCTACAATTCACAATGTTTTTAATTCACTACAATTCACTACAAGAAATCCTATCAAAATACCCATCAGTTACTATTAATTAATTTTATTTACTATGTATGAAGTCAAAGTAAACAGAGTTGCAGAAAAAGACACCTATGAACTCCATGTAGGAATTTATTCTAGAAGCATTATAAATCCATGATGCACCCCAAAGTAACTCATCCTATTAAACAATTGAGATTAATTTAGTATATTATTTGTTTAGTTTCATAAAATATTCAAAGGTGGTTTATGATTTTACATGGTATCCATAGTAAGAGAAGTAAAATGGACAGACAATGGAATTGGGAGAGTCACTGTAAGAGCCTCTATAACGGTCTGCAAAATTAAATACCTGAAAAAATAAAATTAATTCATTAGTTAGAGCATGAAAATTGATAAAATAAAACGTAAGTTGATTGTGTTAGAGAAGTGAAACTGAATTGACATTGATGGCCTGCTTGAAGTAATTTGGACGCATAGGCTGGATCTGTGCCCTTTGTTTATCTATATTTTTCATTCTTACTTGAATATGATAGACATGGAGAGTCCATAGCTAGATATTATTATACCGTTTTGTGCCCTAATTAGTGTTTTTGTTTAACTTACATAATAGTTAAAACCATGGATAAAAAATGGATGTGTGCCGATCGATTGTCAAAAGAGTACGAGAATGGGGTATTAGAGTTTGTTAAGTTTTCTATTGAACACGCTGAAGACCCGAATAGAATGAAATGTCCTTTCTTGGGTTGTTGTTATGTGGGTCGGGTTGACGCAGATGGAATGAAATCGCATTTACTGATGCGTGGAATTGATCGAAGTTATACGTGTTGGATTTGGAACAAGTTTTTGGACACTTGACATTAGGCATGGCTGTTATCAATGCATACATCAGGTATACTCCAATCAACTTTGTTTAATTAATTGCAGAATTTGTTTACTCATTTCAATGAATATAAATGTTAATGATGTTTTTATTTAAGGTTTACGTGACAAGTTGATTCGCCGCGTGGATTGGAGTCAGTTAAGCTTTCATAAATCCCAACATTGTCCACGCAGGTCAATCATCTCAAAACCGATGAAGTAATAGCATTTGTACTCGGTTTATTTCGGCGGCAAAATAGAAAAATTATTCTTTTACCATATAATCTGGCAACAAGTAAGATTTTCATTCTAAATTTCCTCTATTATAATTTTTCGTTTTTAACGTTGTGTAGAAAATTTCCATCTAACCTTTGTTTAATATTCCATGGACCTTGGTTATTGGTTAATTAATCCTGTGAGAGAAATTGTATATTATCCGGATTCATTGGGCAATGATTGGACAACATACCGGATATGAAGAAGACAATTGACACGTAAGTGAGATTGTTCTAAAATATTCACTGTATATTTAATTATTTATGTGCGATAGTTCTAAATATTCGTTATTATTTTATTATAGCATTCTACAAAGTTTTCGAGCAAAGAGATATTCAAGTACCAAGGAGTAGAGTCAACAATATTTCTTGGATCAAAGTGGAGGTATAGATTTTCACAATTTTGATTATATAGCGATGATACTTGATAAAACAAGTTAAGGTGTATATCTTGATGTATATCCGTATTTTCTTTCCATGTGTAGTGTCCTCGTCAACGTAATGGTGTAGATTGCGGTTATTTTATGTTGAGGTTTATGAAAGAAACTATTCTTTTGGACCGATTAGAGATTCCATCCACGGTATGAATTTCTAACTTAGGAATTATTTTAATATTTCTCATAAAATGACTTAGTATTTTAATTAAATCATACTATTTTATATTATTATGTAGTACTTTGATGAATTCCAGTGTGCTTGTTACTCAAAAGATCAATTGGATGAACTTATGGAGGATTGGTGCCAATTTGTTATGGAGTTGAGAGTTTTATTATAAGGTATAACTTTGAGTTTTGAGAATATAATATATGTCGTTATAGTTGTGTTGTTTTTGTTGCTATTTGGTAACTTGTATGAATTTCGATTTTTTGATTTTGTTTCAGGTTATATAGGTGCAGATCGATGTAGAAGATAAAGTTATTTTCTAAAGAAATTTTGATTTTGTTTCATTGTTGTATAAATTAATGTTGTTGTTGTGCATATTGTGCAAAAAGGATTCAAGATGTATACGCGTATATTGATGTTGTTATAATATTGTTTCATTGTTGTATATTGATGCATGTTGTTGTTTAAAATGTTATGTTGAAGCTATAAATTCTGTTGCAAAAATGGTGAGATTATATTAAATGGGAAAAAAATTCTGGCAACATTTTTTTTAAATGAAAAAAAATTATATTAAAAAAATAATAAGGAAAAGCGCTGCTAAAGGGGGGGGGGGAATAGACAGTGCTTGTAATGAGAAGCGCTGTCTAAAGTGATTGAAAAAAAAAGTATATTAAAAAGTAATAAGGAAAAGCACTGCTAAAGGGGGGGAATAGACAACGCTTTTAAAAAGCGCTATCTAAAGTTCCACATTAAAAGCGTTGTCTAAAGTGTAAGCGCTGCTAAAGGGGGTACCTATAGCAGCTCTTTTTCCTGAAAAACACTGCTAAAGGGGGTACGTATAGCAGCGCTTTTGAAATTACATAAGCGTTGTCTATACCTTTAGCAGCGGGGGTTTTAGCTAGCAGCGCTTTTAAGCGTTGTTAAAGGCCTAAAAAAGCGCTGTCTAATCCCTTATTTGGCATAGTGAAGGAAATTCACTATGATAGTATTATTTCAAAGTTAAACAACTATAGTTTACAATTTATAACCTAATCACTACCTATGCAATTTCTACCTAGGATCCTCCTAGATAAGAGAACCCTCGTCACTTCCAACAATCACCTTAGTGATAATAACAAAAGACCAAAATAAAGAACACACTTCCAATTACACACAATCCACTATTTACTTAAAAGCTCATGAGTGATCAACAATGATCAAAGAACAATCTTTCAAACGAAATATGTGACAAAACTAGAGACTGGTCCCAGTGGGCGTACCAATTTGTTTACCCTGAAATTTGGAAAACAATCGCTGGTCTTCCAAAACAAAAGGAAATTTTAGTTACTCGCAGGATTGACTAGATTAATCCTAAGACATTTAATTTTTTTTTGATGTTTTGGTTATGTTTATTCTTTCAAATATAATGTTAACTAGGTAAGTAATCGCTAAAACTATGCAAAGTATACTGGAAAATAACAAGATTTCGACGGGAATGTAGAAGAAATTAAAAGAACTTTTGTAAAGATAAATTGTCAATTTAAATAAACTTGTTGATCCATACATGAATTTTAATAACTCTTTTCTCGATAAATGTTAGTACTTCGAGTGAAATTGAGTATTTGTACAGAATTGAACACACTAAAATCCTAACACTAAGATTCTAATTTATACTAATTCGACCATAACGCCCTCCTTCTAAAATAACACTAATTTCGATGTTTGCATGCTCTTCGATTTCTCAAACTTCCACGCGTCTTTCTGGATAAGATTAAATCTTTTGAATTCAAATCTCCCTCCTTTTCAAAGCGGCAAACTAATCAACGCAACTGTCAAAGTATGCTTCGTCGAATACTTCAAATATTTTAAATTCCATTTTTCCATCGAAATAAGACTCTCGCTAAGTCTTAGCAAAGTTAAACTTATTCATGAACCGGTTAGTTGAACTTCTTCATGAAATATTCTCATATTCATTGATTACTTAACTTTCTTTCGACATCTTCCTTTTTACTTAATATTTTCACGTCGCCAAAATTTCCATCTAACAACCTCCTAATGGAAGACAAAGGCGTAGATGCATGAGTAAGTGAAACCCGTCTTCTACAGGAAGAGGAAGGCATAGATGCATGAGCCTCAAATGTTGACGTCTCCATATCAACCAGACTAAAAACAAAAGGTGCTCGCGATGGTTGAGTTTTTCCCCTCATAGTCGATGTGGGTGGTGCAATCTTGTCGTGCCTAAATATGTCTTACCTAGCAGCCATAATGCCTATAAGTAAAGCATACAATCATAATACATATGAAACACAGTGAAGTCAAACAAAAAATACAGATTGATAAATTTCAGAGATACATCTCTGAATTTTGAGAATCAAAATGTTGTAAAGTTCTAGAGATCAATCTCCAGAATGTTCTACAACTCAGAATATCGTTAATGGTGGAAATACAATCCCTTTAAACATCCAAAATAATGCATTGATCATTAAAACTAACTATCAAACATGTTGTTGATGTAAATAACATATATAAACTACCTATTACATAACCTAATCCTTAATTTCTAAAATTGTATATAGATAATAAAAAAGTTTAGAAAAATTCAAAACCTTCAAAATGTGAGTTTAGCTCTGTGTTGAGTGAGCTCTTTGATCGACTTGATTTTGATGGAAGAAGTTTTGAAATTTGTTGAATATTTTTGAGAGAATGTGAGTGAGAGAGTTTCACATGAATTTATAAGGTGAGAATAATTCTTTTAATTTTGTTGAAGAGTTTGGAGGGGTGGTAGAAATGATTACTTTGAAAAATGCTTTTTTTTATTTGTTAAGGAATGAAGGGTCGGAGAATTTCGAATTTTATTTGGGTGGAAATTGTCATACCCCAAATTTTGACCTAATATACCACCTTACATTTGCATTGTTGCACAACTAGCTGTTCAAACAACATTAATCGGGTATAGCATTCACAGGTCAAAATTAGGGTTTCATCAGATTTTCATCTGATTCAAGAGCTACCCAATTAGGGTTTGAGATTTTCTCACTCCATTTGATCTATCTTGATCAAATCATCAGCCTTCAGTCCTCAGATATCAAATTTTCTCACAGATGAATCGAGGATCGACCAATTAGGGTTTTGATCGTGCAAGAGAATTCTCTGACTTTTTGAGCAGTGAATAACCTTTTTGGATAGAGATTGGTCATCATATCTTAGATGCAACCTCTTGACCTAATTTCTGGATTCAAATCATCACAGAGGTTCACAGAATTCATCAGTCGTTTTTAGAAACATCTGATGAAATTTCATCTGCACAGAAAAGTCAAACTTTGACTTTTGGTGAAATTTTTCAAAACAAAACTTTTTCCATCATCAAAATACTTCAAATGATCCATCATGATCATAAAAAATCAAGGATTTGAAAAAGTCAACAAAAAGTCAAAATTTCTATACTTAGAAAAATTTCTAAGTGTTGAAATTTCACATTTTTTTTCAAACTTCAAGCCATTTTTTCACCTAGTTCCAATTTGAATTTGAAAAAAACTCAAAACATGAAAGTTGTAGCTTGTGGAAAGATCTTTCCAAAATGTCCAAGAACTCTTAAATCCATGGAGTCTAGCTATACCTTTGAAATTGAAACATAAGGCTCCATGACACTTGATTTTCAAAGTCAAAACATCAAGATTATAGGTCATTTTGCATTTTCCTCTTCTAGAACCTTTGCCACCTTGCCATGAGGAGATAAGAACTGATAAAAATCAGATGGGATAATTATGATAGGATTGGATCAAAGTTTGAATTTTAACCATGGTTAAAAGGAAGGTTCCTTTTGCATTTATGGCAAAAATGACTACCTTGCCCTCTAAGGCAAGTCAAATTTACCAATGCCCAATTGCTTGCCTAACATTTCAGGTACAATGGCCTATAAATAGAGGTACTAATTCAAGCTCAAAAGACACCAAAAGCAATGCAAAAATCCATGCTTTCATTCTTTTCTTGAAAATCAAGTAACATAGAGCAAAATTGATAAACTTGCATTTTAAAAATCGATTGAAAACATGATGATCTTTGGTGTCCAACATGTTTCGAATCACTATCAAACTTGTTACAAGCTTAAAATCAAATGAATTCAAGATAAAATCAATTTTCATTTTGCATTTTCAAACTTGCCTAGCCCCATAGCAATCAAAGCTGAAGCTTGGCAGATTCCTTTGAGTTACGGCGAAAACACAATCCATATACATCATGGAGTTGATCCAAAACAAGAACAACAACTGTAACACCTTTAACGATTTCGATTCCATTTTGAGTGTATGCGGGTGGACTTGTGTATACGATCGACTTGATTCAAAGAGTGCGACCATCCTCATAGCTTCCTTACATGCGTTAGACTCACACAATCAAGAAGCGACAGGAAACACTCTAGCATCAATTTCGATTCTCATTTTTCTAAGTTAGAACACGAACTTGGTTATCATAATTCTTTGATTCTTTTGACAAAATCTCTTGGCCATTCTTTTTCTGCACCTCTAACGAGCATAAACCCTCAATAAAATCCAACAATCATGAAGCGAACATCATGTAATTTAAGATTTTCGATTAGGGTTCATAAGTGTTCTTCAAAACCAAACTGTTCTAGGCTTAAAATAAATGCAATTAACACACATATTCATGTTCGTTGTGCAAAATCGATCAAGTTTGATGTTTACTTCACTTAATTTGGTTGAGAAACGAAGATTTTGGATTGAAATTGGTAAGCGAAAATCAAAAGCGAAAACCAGTGGCGTGTTCTTGATGTTCTTCATTTTCAAATTTTAAATAAGCCAATCTTATATTAGCGTGTGTTCGGTCCACTAACACTCCAGCGCATTTGGCTCAGTTGGTTTCTTGCTTGGTCTTAAGTCATTCTTGCCACGCGTCTCACCTCATGGTCATGGGTTCAATCCCTCTCAAGACCATCCTTTTTACCAATTTTTCTTGTTTTTTTTATCAAACTTTCACAATTTTTTTGACCAATCAAAACTTCTCATTTTGAGATGATTTTTTAAACACTTGTCAATAAATACATCTATTTTGTGATAGTACAAAAATTTTCAGAAAAAACTTTCATCTGATTAAATTTTAATCGAGTCGAAAACGACGTTCTGAACACTTTTCAAACCTCCTTTTAAGGTGAATTTTTTCAAGTTTTTCGACTTCCGATTTTTTTCAAAACCTTTCATAAATGAACCTCACATTTCAAAACATTTCCAAATCATTTTCAAAACATTCATCAAACTTGCATCTTTTTGCCATGATTGATCCGATTTAAGCGATAAAATTAATTTCGTCTTCTCTAAATTTCTCGATCGATCATGGGCCTCCCTTATGGTGTAAGTCCCAATCCTTTATGTACATATTTAGTTTTACTTGTACATACTCAAATTATCATTGTTAATATTCAAACATAAACAAATTTCTTTCGTTTGTTTTCATTCGTTTGTCTATCTGAATCCATTGGTTCTAAAGGAAGATTTCTTAAGTAAAACTTCTTTTAACCAATGGGCCTCCATCATGGTGTAAGTCCCATAACATTCTTTTGTGTACATAATATTTCTTTGTACATACAAATTTCATCTGTACATAATCTGAGATACTCCTTTTATACTCAAGTCTGAGACAAACTTGATCGTTTGTTCTCGCTTCATGTGTATACTCAAACTAACATTCTTTATGTACATACATATTTTCCTTGTACATAACAAGTACTTTTCAAATATAAAACAAACTTTAATCATACATAACGGATACTTTTTGAAAATACTTTTTCACAGATAAAACTTGATCATTCGTTTTGTTTCATCGTACATTTACAATAAATACCATTGATATTGAAAGGAGCATTATTCCTGTGAAGCGCTTTCAAATCAATGGGCCACCTATGGTGTAAGTCCCAACCCTCCTATGTACATCCATCTTAGTACGTACATAAAACTTCGTTCGTGTACATATTCATTTCATTGTACAGTTCAAACTTGTAAATAATCAAGTTACGCTCGTTTTAAGCGTTCGTTTCACGGACACTTGTTTATATTTCATAAATTTCTGTAAATAAACATCATGCATTGTTTATATTTCCTTCATAAACTCCTGTGAATACATATCACACACACACACACACACACCTGTTTACATAACTGTCTAGTTATTAACATAACAATTAGACTAATCAATAGGTTCCCCAGTTTTAGCCTCCGCTTGGGCTTCATACAAGATAACTCATCCTCGGTTGAGTATAGCTTCGCTTGGGCTTTATACAAGACATTTCATCCCAGCATGGGTTAGCCTTCTCTTGGGCTTTGTACAAAGAAACTCTCCTCTCAGAGTTAGCCTCCGCTTAGGCTTCATATAAGACAAACACTCCCCTGTTGAGTCAGCCTCCTCTTGGGCTTCGTTCAAAAGAACTCCTCATTGAGTTTAGCCTTCTCTTGGGCATCATACAATGAAAGAGGAAATCTCTTAACCTCCTATTGGGCTTCCAATACAAAGAATCACCAGCTAGATAGAACCACAGAAGGATGGTTTCCCGGTGAAATCACTTTCAAAAATCACCAGAGAGTAAAATTTCCCGGTGAAATTGCTCTTATTTCAGAAAAGGATGATTTCTCGGTGAAATCCCTTTCAAAACAAAGCCAGCCATACCCTATAGCTTCCTCTTGAGCTTCATACAAGGACCCTCGATGACCCTCGATGACCCTCGGAATGCCTCCTCTTGGGCTAACAATACAAGGACCCACGGGCTTCTTAAAAGCATCCCTTTAATCCAATCAATTTCTCCTTGAGATTTAGACATTTATCATCTCTATGGAAGAAGTATCTCATCTATCACATCACACACAGTCAAAAACTTTTAAAAACTTTTCAAAAACTTTTCAAACTCTTTTCAAACTATTTTCAAACAAAAACATCTCTTAAATGTAAGTGGTAACGCTTGTACACTCAAGCAAAACACCCAATGCTTACAATTAAAAGATTCAAAACATCTTTTTTTCAAACATCTTTCTTAAACATGTAAGTGGTAACGCTTGTACACTCAAGCAAAGCACCTAATACTTACGATGAAAGATTTTTATCAAACAAACTTTTCAAAAATGTATGTGATGAAATAGATTAGATACATTTTTCATTAAGATGACATTTGTCTGTCTCTTACTAACATCCGTTGCTTTCCACTAGCATAAGTGGGAACTACGATTGCTCGACTTTCTCAACATCCTTTTGAGAATACGTGAGGCCTGAAGGTCTCATCCTTGCCGAGCAAATTTCTATCTCCTCGGACCAAACAAACCATAGAACCACCTGTAAATCCGGGCTACAAATGCTCGATTCACTAGGGATATGTATAGGAAGATCCACGGATCTTTGCGACCAATAATAAACCTAGAAATCCCACATAATCTCATTTCTTAAAATCCAAAGGAGAAACTTTCCCAATCATAGAAATAGCAATTAAAACACACAAACATATCAAATATATTCATATATAAAGTAGATAACTACATATATTTAGGGTGCTCCATCTATTCCTTTATATACCAATCCCCTTATTCGAATCTCCCCAATCGTTCGTCTAGTTTGCGCTAGTGTTCGCATACCAATATCAATTGAGGGTATTTGACTTTCCCTTTTCATAATCATCAAATCATCTTTCTTGTGTTGAAAATAATAAAGCTTGATGCTCGGCATCTTTATAAACAAATCAAAAGATTTAAATCGTTACGTGTCGGAGAATCCGAACTCACGTTACATCTCTAGCGTCACCTTTGACAGGGAAAAATGGCGACTCTGTGGGGAGACTACGTGAAACTTTGATTTTTCAAAACAAGAAAACACGTTACTGCCGAGAGCACCAAGCTTTTTGTTTTCAAAAAAAAAGAAAGGGATAAGCTTTTCATATTTTGCATATATCATTTTTCTTTTATTGTGTGTTTGCGATTTCATCTGATGGAAAGAAATCCTAACCGGATTTAAAACATTTTAAGATCTAGGTGGAGGTATTAATCAGTGATCAATGCTTTCGAAGTTAATATTTCCTTGATGGAGGTTGTCTTGAGGGTATTGTGTTTAGCAAGTAATTGCAGCGTATTTTCGAGGAACTTAAGAAGTGAGTGGTGTAGAACACATAAACCATCACGCCATTAGGATGTAGTGCGGAGATTATTCGGTGTAAGCCTAGAGTAATTGTCATGCGATACTATGATCGGTAAGTTTCTCTTGAAAATATTATTGGACCATCAGTATTCACCAAATCCAATAATGTTTTGAAGGGGTGTTGAGCACAGTATTATCGAGTAGAACCGTTCCACGGATGAATAAGCCCTTAGAACTTAACCACGTTGATTCTTATCGTTGGCTTCATGCTCGTGACTTGACCGTGTGTATAACTACTAACCATGTTTTACGCATTCATGCATTCATTCATTCAAAAAAAAAACAAAAAAACTTCATTTTCTTCCCATTTCCAAAAATTTAGAATTTTTCTTTGTAAAATATTTTAGGTTAGAGTGATGGACGTCGGAGGAAGATTCACCAAAAGATACGGTTTTAGAATTCGATGTAGGAAAGTTAAAGAGTTAGCATCCTTGGTAGAAGATCCCTCGGATTTGACGCTATGGAACTCTTTAACTCTTTTGAGCATAACGTTGATGAAGGCTCAAAACTTTCGTTCGGTTCTACGATCCGTCATTGTCACTTTCCACGATTATCGGTTGATGCCTACTTTGGAAGAGTATGCGCATATCCTAGGAATCTCGATGTCGGACAAAGTGCCTTTCAATGGTTTGGAAGCCATTCCTAAGTCACCGTCATTGCAGCGATGACTCACATTAAGAAATACGAGATAGACAAAAACGACTACGGAGGAAAACTCTTAGGGTGACTTCAAAGTTCCTAATGGAAAGGCTCTCAAATTCTCGAAATTTGGTAGTATGGTAGCCTTTGAAGCTATTTTAGCTTTGCTCCTCTGGATTGGTGTTGTTTCCCAACGTCCGAATTTCGTTGATATCAACGCCATAAGGATCTTCGATTGAAATCCGTTCCCACCACCTTTCGGTGATACGTCGTCTCTATTCATCATAGGAATCGTCAAGGAGATGGAACTATCGTGTCTGCGTACCTCTGTTTTCAAATGGATTACTTCATTTGCCTAAATCTCCTATTTTCATGAAAACAAAGACGAGTGGCATTGGTCTCAAAGACTCATGTCTCTTACAAATGACGATATCCATTGGTATATCTTCGCAGACAATGAGATGGAAATTATTGAGAGCTGTGGAGAATTTGCCAACGTACCTCTCATTAGTACGAAAGGGGGAATCAACTACAACCCATTTCTAGCAAGGCGTCGGCTCGGATCGCAAATTCGGTAAACCTTACGGTTTCTGATGAAAGCTACTTCTATCATGAAGGAGAGGATTCCCAGGGGTTGAAAGCTAAGATGATCAAAGCTTGGCACCACATCCGAAGGAAAGAAAAAGGTAAGGCAAAGAATTGTGTAGCCATGGAAACCTACACTTCTTGGGTTAGGAAAAGAGCGAAGGAATTTCAAATGCCTTACGCTTATGAGGATCCCATGTTCTCAATCGCTTCAAAATCAACAAATTTTCCCATTGAAGATATGGGAGAATACCAAGAAGCCTTGACCAAAATGAGATTTGAAAAGGAAGCTTTGGAAAGCAAATTCCTTAAGACAAATCTTGAGAATGAGAAGCTCAAGAAGCAAGTCAAAGATCATGAAAAGACGCTTTATTTCCAGGATAAATGGCTCATGGAAAAGATGAGGAGATTCTTGAAGCATGGCAATCAAGAAATTCATCAAAGAAAGAAAAGCACGAAGATTTGATGAATAACAATCTTACTCCCAACGAATGGAAAAGAGTCGTCAGCAAGCTAAAAGCCGAGAAAGGAGAACTAAAAGCTCGCTATGGAAAGGAAATCCTGAAGAGGAAGCTGCATCAAGCCTTCGGATCTTCATCAGACGAAGATGTTTAATTAGTTCAATTTAGTTTGTAATTTTTATCATTTTCTTTATCATTTGTGTGAGAAATGCTCCAACAAAAAACAATTGTTGTAATCTTCCTTCATTAATCAATAAAATTCGTATTTTTCCATCCAAATATTTGCCAGAAATATCTCTTTTAGCATAAATTCTTTGGAAATCCTTCTTAACAATCATATTCATGCATCATACTTTGCATTTAAGTCTACTGTCTAGAGTTTCTCATTTTTCCAGATTCTCATTTTTCCAGCTTGCACAAGCTTGCACGCGACTAAGCGGTTTAAAGATCGTCAAGCCGCGTCTTAGAGTTTCTCATTGCGTCCACAGCGACTCGAGCATACGATACTAGATCAAAAGAAGGAAAGTAATGGAGGATTCGAACAAGAGAATGTCGAACTTAGTAGTCACAACTACACTACAAGAGGAAGTGGAGAGACTCGTCTTTGGTCAACTCATTGGCCAAGGTCGTCAACGCATCGGCGGTCAAAATCAACGAGCAATTACTACTACTCGGTTTCAACTACATGACTAGTAGCTCACTCTTGATATGCGGAAGGCTATCCATGGGCATGCCTTTCAACTTTGGCGGCGCCGACTTCTCAAACAACCTCGCTTGACCACCTACACGGCGAAACTACTGCCATAGCGTGGAATAACTTTTCCACAATAACGATGCGGTTTCACCGATCATGACAAATTCAGCCACGTGGTGCGCTATGGACGAGGAAGTTCACAATACTCCTAGCAATAAAACAAATTCACGCGGCTCAATGGAGAATCTCCAGGAACAACTCCTCAAAATGCAGCTTGAGATAAAAACAATTCAAGGGAAAGAATTGTTCGGAAAAAGCGCCCAGGATCTTTGCTTAGTTCCTCGCGTAAGAATACCTGCGAAATTCAAAGTACCTGACTTTGAGAAGTACAAAGGGAATTCCTGTCCGCAAAGCCATCTCACGATGTATGCCAGGAAAATGTCTACGTACAATGAGGATCATCAGCTGCTAATTCATTACTTCCAGGGATGCCACCGCCCTTGAAGTGGTACATGAGTTTAGACAGACGAATATCCAAACATTCAACGACTTAGGTAAAGCCTTCAACAATATAAGTTTAACTTGGATATGGCTCGATAGGGATCAACTTAGCTCCATGTCTCAAAAGGAAGAGACATTTAAGGAATATCTTACGATGGAAAATTGCCCAATTAATCCACCATTGGAAGAAAAGGAGATGACTAAGGTATTTTGAATACTCTAGGCTCATTCTACTATGAAGCGAATGATCGCTAGTGCTCGGATTTCAGCGAAATGGTAAGCATGGGAATGCGATTAGAAGAGGTGTTGAACGGTCGATTAACCGAAGAAGCGGGATCTTCTAGTGGGACTAGAAAGGTTGGGCGGCTTTCAAAGGAAAAAGAGCATGGCGTAGGAATGGTATCCAGAAACCATGTAAGAATGTCATCCAACAGCGACAGTGGCTTCCATAGCACCACTATCAACAACTCGAACACAAAATTGCTCATGATTTCAACAAAATCAACAAACTCAATGACCTCGTCATCGGTTTAATAACCAAAATCGTGCGCCTCGGGTCACTCATTCGATCCGATCCCAATAGCGTACGCTTTACCACTAATAGAGAAACACGAGAACAAGGTTACACCTCCGGTTCTGAACGCCGTGGTGGTACAAACCGATCTTGCCCCACCAAGGGCACGAGCCATGACCTCGAGCATTGCATAGCATTAAAGGCGGAAGTTAGTAAGGTCTAATCTTCTTCCTTCAAGCCGAGCGTGCAAGCTAATCCGCTTCCTAGTCACGGCGGACATTATCGATGCTAAATACGACACCTTGTCACCGCGTAAACTTAATCAAGGAAGCGTGGTGCATCTCCACATGCGCGCAAGCATAATTATTCACTGCAACATTTGCTCCAAGAATATTCAAGGATGTTCCACCATAAGCGAGATATCCGGCATTTGTTAGACATCGGTGATTTACAAAATAGAAGCGAGATGACCATGGCGTAAATACGCATTTTCCGCATGAGCTTTTAGTCTCAGATATCAACTCGGAAAACCCCGAAGTAAACGTCATCATCCCTTGTTTCAACATGCCCGAGCATGTGGAGATCGCGTACAATGGTTCCAGCATTCCAACATCTCCTTTGGTAATTTGCCTACGGTGTTCCATACGGTTCTACCAAAGCAATTCCTTACCAATATAACACAACCCTGATAGAGGATGGGAAGGAGAAACCCTTGCCTACACTTCCAGCTAATGTCAATATAGCAAAACGGACGTAACGAAGTGGGCGAGTTCACGCTCCAAACACCTACAACTCACATTGTTGCAGGAACCGGTTAACATATCTGCGAGAATCACCAGCAGTTCCCATTGCTAACCCAACACAAATATTGGTTCTCTGATGGAACCAACATCAACTCGAACTTTGAAGAGATACTAAAATCAAAAAAAGCGGTATCATCGTAGATCAATTGATGCATCTTGTCTTTACTCCTTAATTACAAGCTCACAGCTTTGATGAAGTACTAGACCAGGGCTGTGGATCACGATGTGACTACGGACCAATTTGGAGGATCGTCTCCAACATAACACTGTAACAATTTGAGTTTCGATGATGAAGAACTTCACGAAGAAAAGATCACAACTGCCTTGCACATCTCGATGATCGCGGTCGATTCTCTCCAATGTGTTGGTGGATACGGGTTCATCATTAAATGTAATGCCAAAAGCAGCGCTCGTTTAGCTTAAAAGGCACAATGAAGTTCAACGACATAATAGTAAGAGCTTTCGATGGGTCAAGAAGTGTTATTGGGAAGTTGATCTCGTTGGGTCCTCACACCTTCAAATTACTTTCCAAGTCATGGGCGTCCTGCTGCATATAGTTGCTTACTAGGAAGACCTTGGATCCATGAGCGGAAGCGATACTCTCCTCCGAAATTAAAATTCACGATCAATGGAAAGTTGGTTACTATCGGTGAACAAGCTTTGCTTGTAAGCCATCTATCGGTTTCTCTTTCATCACTGCTAATGACATTGAAGGCACATCTTCGAACATCCATTAGAAGATGAATCTACTAAAACAGATCATCCATCTCTTCATATAGAAGCGGCACAAATGGTGAAAAGGCGACAATACTCAAGGATGGGGACAAGTTATCAAACTGTCAGAGCGAAATGAAAACGGACTCGGGTTCACACGTATTCTCAGGAGCAAAAGAAAGATGAGCGCTTCCCGATAAAGGAAGTATTTCACGGTTTCCTAAACCACATTCATAAGTCAATGTCGTAACCATTGAAGAAGATAAAGACGATCCATCGAATACGAAGAATGGAGTACTTACTTGAATAGCCACGAATATGTGTCTCGGGAGAATCATATACAGATCAATTCGAATACATGTCCTTGCAGCGTGAAAATCCACAGTCCTATTGAAATTTGGGATACCTTGGGAGAACCAAGTGGAAAATACGACTACATGGTGAAATACCTTTGCTGAGCTCGAAAATCCGGATCGAAGATATCGACCCTAGGATGGGGTGATGACTTTGAACACCTAGTCAACGAGGAGGAATACTCATCTTCTCAAACTAATCAGCAGATCGAGATCCCAAACGAAGATCTACGCTTCAACACATGCAGGAATTCACCGTCGGATCACGGTTATCACTATGTCAACATGATCTTTGAAGATCAAAGTACGACTCGGGATACGATACGGAAAGTGTCGTGACAACAGTCTCTTCACTCCGAAGATTGGAGGGTGCATCCGAGTTCAACACAAAGATCAAGTACTCATGCTATATCCCATACTTCCCGTCATTAACAAGAAGATTGCTGACACAAAAGTAAGGCCATCGTCCAAAGTCTTCAAAGCTCACCCGACCAAGGTTTACTCGAGGTTAAACCAAGTGAAAGAACCAGATTATCTCAATATAGGCGTTCCACTATTGAAACTATTGAAGTTAAGACTAATGTTCATAGCTCTAAGTAGTTTATCTTTGCTTTTTGTTTTGAACTCTACCCAAAGCAAAGAGATGTTTTATAAGGCTTTAGTTTTAAATAATTTCTCTTTGTCTAAGCGAAATGAGTTTGTATTTTAGGGCCCTATTCATATTGTGAATCATAAATAAAAGCGTTGTTTGTTTCCACAATTTGTGTTTATTTTCATTTTACCCTTTTAAAATAATAAAAAACACAAAAAAAACTTTTTCTTTTAATCAAACATAAATCAAAAATCACAATTAGCAGATGGACAAATCCATTGAAAGCAATAACTACTTTCTCTCTCAACGAAATCCCACAACGAACTACTTGAAAATTGAACAAAAGATCCCAGATGAGATTTCAAGGTTGCTACAAAGAAAAAAGGAAAACAGCCTCACAAAAAACCTAGAAAATAATCAACTTGGGTTACGAGAAATAAAAAGTAAACATAAAACTTCACTCAACATTATCAAAATCAAAACGCTTATTCTCCAAAAATACGTTGATGTGTTTGCTTGGTCCCTACATAACATGAATACACATCGTAAACATCACTTGCCCATAAGACCCAAAATCCGCCCTTGACGCATTCATCACGAAATAAGAAAATCAAAATTCTTCATGCCCATTTCGCCACTAATATCCTCAATGGCTAGCCAACATAGTACCCTCCAAAACAAAAATCGAAATAGCCATAATGACTACAAAATACCAAAACTAATCCAAAAACGACTTCCGCATACTCGCATACTAGTAAACCACACCAAACATCTTTTCCTTCACCGATTTTCTACAATAAAAACTCTCCATAAACACATCTTTCATCACGCCATGGGGCACCACTACAAACGCCCCGTTAAAAAAATACGCGCTTACCCCGAAAGCAACTACTCTTTCGCATGACACGATACAAAAGATATACGTGGACGACATGATAGCAATCGCAAAAACATAGGAAACCTCTTAAGTTGTTTCACGACTAAGAAAGTTTCGCTCACCCCGAATCCAACAAATGCACCTTTGGGTAAGATGAAAAACTCCTAGGTTTCGCCATCGTCAAAAGGAAAATTGACCAACAAAGTCAAGGCTATTCAGAAATGCCTACGCCACATGCGAAAAGCAAGTAAGAGGATTTCTTGGGCATTGAATTATATCTCCAAATTTATCTCTCGAGATGCACTACATAGGCATTTCGCTTCCGCAAAAGATCCATTGTGTGGAAACTGGCCGGTACCACTTATTCGCAATATCAAGGAAACCACACCGAAACCTCCATCACATCCCTCCAGGTGAAGGAAATTATCATCACTACCTTACACGTCTAGAAGAGTCCATGGCTGCATGCGGACAACAAGATAATCGTAAGAAAAAGCATACCATTTACTACCGTAAAGAAGTTCACCAGCGTGAAACTCGTTACTCACTACACATTGCGCTTTAGTGTGGGCTTCCGCGTCTTCGCAACCACATGATCAATCACACGCTTGGTTATCTCCAAAATGGATCCAATCAATACGTCTTTGAAAAACCTACCTTAACTGGAGCTTTCGATAACATCTTTACTATAAATACAACATCGGCCGCCGCTAGCGGTTAAAAAGCATTCTACTTGATCACACTTATCGGCAACTGGCAACACAATCTCTCAAGTTTGATTTCCGCAAGATATAGTACTGAAAAATGAAAAAATGCGCAAACCGCTACGAGAAGCAGATCGAAATCCAATGGGGTTTAATGGTGATGGGCATTAATATCTTTACTTAGAAATAATTCGCCATTTTCCCGAGGGTTACTCCGCCTCCCATTTCCGCCAATTGCCGCTTGATTGCACCAACAACCGCGAATCAGCATCATCGCGGCCGCCAGCATAAATCAAGATCCCCAACATATGGAGATTCGCCAATCGCCATCAAAAACAAGTAAAACTCATCATCTTGGTCTAATTCGCAGAGATGCAAGGCGGTTGTTGACTTTCTTCAACCGGTGGCACGCCATATCCCCGAGATCAAAACCGCATGCAGACGCCTGCTACTCTATCTTCCATATTCCATTAACAAGCCCGAAACCATATACGTGATAAAACGCCAAAAACCACATATGTATTTACAATGTAACGTCTTCAACGCCGTGGTTTCACGACATCAACGTTTCGCAAACACAAAGCCACCGCGGGGCATCGTAAAACAAAAAACTTTCTAAAATTTCTTCACAACGAAGATGTGCTATACAAAAAAACTATATGGTTACGCCAAAAAATGCCGACAAACAAAAAACGAAACCACGATCATCCATGAAGTGCATGAAGGGTCCGCACAAAACAAATTAACATACAATGTCTAGAAAAATCTTAAGAAAGGATACTATTGGATAACGATGGAATCCGGCCCTTGCCGCACCATCAAAGATATCACAATGCGGCAAAACAAGATCCGCCACCACTTCCATGTTCTCTACCTTCTCCGCTTCCGCGGCAACATCATGCATAAAATGATTGAACCAAAAGTGTCCGCGGACGCCGCTTCATTCTAGCCATTGATTACTTCACCAAATGGGTCGGGCGTCTTACGCCAATGTTACAAGACAAGTGTTGTAAAATTCATCAAGAACAACCTACCATTTTACCAGTTCAAGCAAGATCGCTACAACAATGGATCTACTTGAACAACAAAATGATGAAAAATTGTGTGAAATTCAAGATCGAGCATATAACTCGTCTCCTGCCAAAGATGAATGGCCGCTTCGCCGCAAAACATCAAGAAGACGTCCGTAAAAAATCATCATCACTGCCACGAAAACACCATTTGCTGCTGCATGGGTATCGTCTTGATACGCTTCAACAGGGCAACCCCTTTTCTCTAGTATCTGCATGGAAGCAGTGCTCCCGTAGAAGTTGAGATCAGCCAATGAGAGTTCTCATGGAAACTAAGTTATACGAGGTCAATGGTGTCAAAGCGGTCGACCGGTGAACTTAATTGAAGAAGCGCGCTGGCCTTGTGTCATGGACAACTCTATCAAAAAGAATGAAGAAAGCTTTCAACAAAAGGTCCGCCTATTGAATTCCGGAAACATTTCGGTAAGTCGAAAAACCGAAAAGGCGGCGTAGGCAAAATAGCGTCCTCGGTGGATTGAAAAACACGAAAAGGCGATCAGGCAAAAATTAGAACAATAAGCGAAATTATCACGATAGATCGAAAACACGAAAAGGTGATCTAGGCAAAAACAAGGATACAAAATGACAAAGTATGCGGTTAGTCGTATTTTGTCCATCCGAAGAATTTTCCATCAACGGATCTTCATCAACTCTTACAGCAAACACGGTTGGAATTCAAAGTTGTTAGGGATAGTAGTGGTTATTTGCTTTCAATGTAGCCTTTTCCCAATAAATTATCATTTCCAACTTTTGTAAAATATCCATGGAATCACGCCTTTGGCTGATTACCATTCTATCAATAAATTTGAGCCTTGTGCCTTTTGTTTGCAATTCCTACTTTGTTACTTTTGCAAAATAACTAACTTGAAAATCACTTTTTGAAACTAAAATGTTTTAAACGAATTTTTACTTCAAAATTTTTGAAACAAAAAGCAAAAATTTTCCTTTGAAACTATGAACATGGAAAGAACTTCAGCAGTTTCTCCACTAAGTGTTTCGATCTCCGACGGATAAAACAACTACAATGATCTTCTCCTCGGCAAATCATCGAAGAGGCGTTGATCTTATCCCAAAAAGAATCCCCAACTAAGTTGCCAATGAAGTGCCTGGAAAATTGTAAAGCTAACTCAAATTCCTCATTAGTGAACATCTACACCATTGCGACAATATTCACCAAGTATTTGTTCGAGGCGTAGCGTGGTCCTTTTCCCAAATATCTCTTTAGTGTCTTTGTCAAGTATTGTTAGCATGCATATAACATTCATGACATTCATACATAATAGCATCATTCATTGCATTTTTGCATCTCTCAAAATGTTTGCTTCAAATCAATTGGTAAATCATACTTACTCCATCCTACAGTCTGATACATTTCGAGTAGAATATCTCAAACGAGAAAAGATACTTTTTCTTTTTCCCCAACGGAGTATTCCCAAAGCAGAAAAGGATATCTCATCCTTTTTCACAAAAGTCCCCAAGAGAGAAACATTTTCTTCTCTATCACATTCGCAATGAGATTATCCTCGTTGGGAACAATGTCTTGATTAACTTCTTTCTTTCGGTTCATTCTGGATAGAACACTCACCTCGTATTCCTGAAAGTTGAATACGCAACGACTCGTTTCAAGATTTACCTTGTTATAGTTATCGCAACCCGATAATTGGTAATATCTTGAATTCATTACCATAAACTATCCACTGGTGATAATTGGTAATATCATTTTCCACTTACAAAAACATTGTCCTGAGAGCGTGAGGAAGGTAATCTCTTTGTTTCCCAAGCAAGCGGATGTTCACATTTACGTGAATCATTCTTTTGAAGACATATTGCTTGTTTCCCAATGGATAGGTTCTCTTTTCTCAAGATCGAGTCATCCTCATAAATTTTTCCCGTGATGTCATTTCTTTGATATCCTTTGGGTGAAACTTTTTTAATCATTTTGCATCATCGCGTCTTTTGGTATAGGTCCAAATTTTATGATTACGATATTTAAGTCTCTTTACACCTATCAAAACGAAGATATTCATCTTCATCTTTAGTTAAAGAAACTTAAATAGGGGCATCTGTCATACCCCAATTTTGACCTAATATACCACCACATTTGCATTGTTGCAATTAAACATTAGCTTGACGTGTCGAATATAATTCACGGGTCAAAATTAGGGTTTCATCAGTTTCATGATTCAAGAGCTAACCAATAAGGGTTTGAGATTTCTCACTCCATTTGATCTATCTTGATCAATCCTTCATTTGATCCTCGGATATCAAATTTTCTCACGGATGAATCGGATCGACCAATTAGGGTTTTGATCGTACAAAGAGATTCTCGACTTTTGGCTGATGAATAACCTTTTGGATAGAGATTGGTCATCATATCTTAGATCAACCTCGACCTAATTTACGGATTCAAATCATCAGAGGTTCATACTGAATTCATCGATGCGTTTTAAACATCGATGAAATTTCATCTGCGAGAAAAGTCAAACTTTGACTTTTGGTCAAATTTTCAAAACAAAACTTTTCCATCATCGAATACTTCAAATGATCCATCATGATCATAAAAATCAAGGATTTGAAAATTCAACAAAAGTCAAAATTTCTATACTTAGAAAAATTTCTAGGTGTTGAAATTTCATTTTCAAACTTCAAGCCATTTTTCACCTAGTTCCAATTTAATTTGAAAAAACTCAAAACATAGTTAGTAGCTTGTGGAAAGATCTTTCAAAATGTCAAGAACTCTTAAATCCATGGAGTCTAGCTACCTTTGAAATTGAAACATAAGGCTCCATGACAATGATTTTCAAAGTCAAAACATCAGATTATAGGTCATTTTGCATTTTCCTCTTTCAGAACCTTTGCACTTGCCATGAGGAGATAGAACTGATAAAAATCAGATGGGATAATTATGATAGGATTGGATCAAAGTTTGAATTTTAACCATGGTTAAAGGAAGGTTCCTTTAATTTATGGCAAAAATACTACTTGCCCTAAAGGCAAGTCAAATTTACCAATGCCTGATTGCTTCCTAACATTTCTGATACAATGGCTATAAATAGAAGTACTAATTCAAGCTCAAAAGACACAGCAATGCAAAAATCCATGCTTTCATGCTTTCTTGAAAATCAAGTAACATAGAGCAAAATTGATAAACTTGCATTTTAAAAATCGGGTTGAAAACATGATGATCTTTGGTGTCCAACATGTTCAGAATCACTATCAAACTTGTTACAAGCTTAAAATCAAACTGAATTCAAGATAAAATCAATTTTCATTTTGCATTTTTTCAAACTTGTACTGGCGCCGCCATAGCAATCAGCCGGAAGCTTGGCAGTTCTTTGAGTTCGAAGCGACTGAAACCTGATCCATATACATCATGGAGTTGATCCAAACAAGAACAATAACTTTATAACACCTTTAACACGATTTCCAGATTCCATTTTGAGTGTATGCAGTGGACTTGTGTAACGATCCGGCTTGATTCAAAAGTCACCGGACCATCCTCATGCTTCCTTCATGCCGGTTGGAGCTCACCTGATCAAAGCGACTGACGGAAACACTCACAGCATCAATTTCGATTCTCATTTTTCCAGGTTAGAACCACGAACTTGGTTATCGTAATTCTTTGATTCTTTTGACAAAATCTCTTGGCCATTCTTTTTACGCACCTCTAACGAGCATAAACCCTCGATAAAATCCAACAATCATGAAACGAACATCATGTAATTTAAGATTTTCAAATTAGGGTTCATAAATTTTCTTCAAAACCAAAGCTATTCTAGGCTTAAAATAAATGCAATTATACACATATTCATGTTCCGTTTATGCAAAATCGATCAAGTTTGATGTTTACTTCACTTAATTTGGTTGAAAGCGAAGATTTTGGATTGAAATTGTAAGCCCGAAAATCAAAAGCGAAAACCAATTGTGGCGTGTTCTTGATGTTCTTCATTTCAAATTTTAAATAAGCCAATCTTATATTAGCGTGTTCTCGGTCCACTAACACTCCAGCGCATTTGGCTCGATTGGTTGCTTGCAGTCTTAAGTCATTCTTGCCACGCGTCCACCTCGTGGTCATGGGTTCAATCCACTCGAGACCATCCTTTTACCAATTTCCA
>CM038794.1:83872084-84006259 GCA_021764765.1 Vicia sativa | reverse complement strand
ATAAAAATTCTTCGTTTGTTTTCATTCGTTGTCTATATTTACCAATCCATTGGTTCTAAAGGAAGATTTTCCTGAGTAAACTTTTTAACCAATGGCCTCCATCATGGTGTAAGTCCATAACATTCTTTGTGTACATAATATTTCTTTGTATACAAATTTCATCTCGTATAACACAGACATCTTTTATACTCAAGTACGTATTAAACTTCGATCGCTTGTTTCGCTCACTTGTGTATACTCAAACTAACATTCTTATGTACATACATATTTTCCTTTGTACATAACAAGTACTTTTCAAATATAAATAAACTTAATCAGACATAACATGACTTTCTTGAAAATACTTTTTCACGATAAACTTCGATCACGCTTTCTGCTTTCATCCAGACATTTATTAATAAATACCATGATATTGAAAGGAGCATTATTCCTCTGTTTAATAATGGGCCACCCTTAAGGTAAGTCCCAACCCTCCTATGTACATCCATCTTAGTCCGTATATAAAACTCGCTCGTACATATTCATTTCATTGTACACGCTCAAACTTGTAACAATCAAGTTACGCTTTAAACGCTCGCTTCATTGCATACTTGTTTATATTTCATAAATTTCGTAAATAAACATCATGCATTGTTTATATTTCCTTCATAAACCTCGTGAATACATCACACACACACACACACACACTGCTTATATAACTGCCTAGTTATTAACATAACAATTAGGATCAATCAATAGGTTCTACGCTTAGCCTGGGTTTACACAAGATAACTCATCCTGAGTATAGCCTGGCTGCTTTATACAAGACATTTCATCCTCAAAGACGGGTTAGCCTTTCTTGGGCTTTGTACAAAGAAACTCTCCTCTCTGTAGTTAGCTCCGCTTAGGCTTCATATAAGACAAACACCCCCGAGTCAGCCTCTTGGGCTTCGCTCAAAAGAACCTCATCAGTTTAGCCTTTCTCTGGGCATCATACAATGAAAGAGACAGAAATCTCTGTACCTCCCTATTGGGCTTCCAATACAAAGAATCACCCGCTTAAGATAGAACTCTAAAGGATGGTTTCCTGAAATCACTTTCAAAATCATGAGAGTAAAATTTTGAATTGCTTATTTCGTAAAGGATGATTTCTGAAATCCCTTTTCAAAACAAAGCCTACCATACCCTATAGCTTCCTCTCAGCTTCATACAAGGACCTCGACGACCTCATGACCCTCGAATGCCTCCTCTGGCTAACAATATAAGGACCCACGGGCTTCTAAAAGCATCCCTTTAATCCAATCAATTTCTCCTTGAGATTTAGACATTTATCATCTCTATGAAGAAGTCTCATCTATCACATCACACACAAAAACTTTTAAAACTTTTCAAAACTTTTCAAACCTTTTCAAACTATTTTCAAACAAAAACATCTCTTAAATGTAAGTGGTAACGCTTGTACACTCAAGCAAAACACCCAATGCTTACAATTAAAAGATTCAAACATCTTTTTCAAACATCTTTCTTAAACATGTAAGTGGTAACGCTTGTACACTCAAGCAAAGCAACCTAATACTTACGATGAAAGATTTTTATCAAACAAACTTTTCAAAAATGTGATGAAATAGATTAGATACATTTTTCATTAAGATGACATTTGTCCGTTTTACTAACATCCCGTTGCTTCCACTAGCATAAGTGGAACTACGATTGCTCCGACTTTCTCAACATCCTTTTGAGAATACGTGAGGCACAAGGTCCATCCTTGCCGAGCAAATTTCATCTCCCTGCACTAAACAAACCATAGAAACCTCAGAACCGAGCTACAAATGCCTCGATTCCCACTAGATATGGATGCAAGATCCATGATTCTTTATGCAGCACAACAATAAACCTAGAAATCCTACATAATCTACTGCTTTTAAAATCCAAAGGAGAAACTTTCCAATCATAGAAATAGCAATTAAAACACACAAACATATCAAATATATTCATATATAAAGCCAGATAACTACATATATTTAGGGTGCCCATCTATTCCCTTTATATACCAACCCCTTATTCATCTTCCCAATGCGTTACGCCTAGTTTGCGCTAGTCACACGCATACCAATATCAATTGAGGGTATTTATTTCCCTTTTTCATAATCATCAAATCATCTTCTTGTGTTGAAAATAATAAAGCTTGATGCTCATGTATCTTTATAAACAAATCAAAAGATTTAAATCGTTATGTCGTAGAATCCAACTCACGTCAAGATCCTCAAAGGCCACCTTTAACGCGAACAGAAAATGGCTAATCACTGGGAGACTACGCTGAAACTTTGATTTTCAAACAAGAAAACACAAGCATTCGCCCGAGCACCAAGCTTTTTTTTGTTTTCAAAAGAAAAGAAAGTGGGATGTTTTTCATATTTTGTATATATCTGCTTTTCTTTATTGTGTGTTTCATGATTTCATCTCGATGGAAAGAAATCCTAACCCGGATTTAAGAAACATTTTAAGATCTAGGTGGAGGTATTAATACGTGAGCAACAATGCTTCGGTTAATATTTCCGCAGTTGCGGAGTTGTCTTGAGGGTATCAGGTTTAGCAAGTAACTGCGAAACGTCAGAGCTGAGGGAACTTAAGAAGTCGAGTGGATCAGAGAACACATAAACCATCCCCGGCCATTAGGATGTAAAGTAGATTATTCGGTGTAAGCTTCAGAGTAATTGTCATGCGATACTATGATCAAAGTTTCTTTGAAAATATTATTGGACCATCGAGTATTCACCAAATCCAATAATGTTTTGAAGGGGGTGTGAGCTCAGATATCGCAGAGAACCCGCTTGCTGCATGAATAAGCCCTTAGAACTTAACCACGTTGATTCTTATCGCTATTTTGCATCGTGACTTCAACGCTTGACCGTGTGTATAACTACTAACCATGTTTTCGATTCATGCATTCATTCATTCAAAAACAAAAAAAACTTCATTTTTCTTCCCATTTCCAAAGAATTTAGAGATTTTTCTTTGTAAAATATTTTAGGTTAGAGTGATGGACGCCGAGGAAGATTCACCAAAAGATACGCTTTAGAATTCTCGATGTAGGAAAGTTAAAGAGTTAGCATCCTTGTAGAAGATCCCCTGATTTCGTAAAACGCTATGGAACTCTTTTTAACTCTTTTGAACGCTAACGTTGATGAAGGACTGCTCAAAACTTTCGCTCCGCCCTACGATCCAGCCTACTGCTTCACTTTCCCATTATCGTTTGATGCCTACTTTGGAAGAGTATGCATATCCTAGAATCTCAAGATCGCATAAAGTGCCTTCAATGGTTTGAAGCCATTCCTAAGTCACCAAATATTGCAACTGACATCACATTAAGAAACTGAGATAGACAAAACCTCACTACCAGAGGAAAACTCTTAGGACTCGACTTCAAAGTTCTAATGGAGAAGGCTCTCAAATTCTCTCAAGCTGGTAGTATGGTAGCCTTTGAAGCTATTTTAGTTGTCTTCACGGATTGGTGTTGTTTCAACGTCCCGAATTTCGTTGATACGCCCATAGGATCTTTCTCGATTGGAATCCTGCTCCCACCGCCTCGGTGATACGTACGCCTCTATTCATCATAGGAATCGCCAGGAGATGGAACTATCGCAGTGTCACTGTGACTGCTCAAATGATTACTATGCCTAAATCTCCTATTTTCCGCGAAACAAAGACGAGTGGCATTGTCCCAAAGACTCATGTCTCTTACAAATGACGATATCCATTGGTATATCTTCGCAGACAATGAGATGGAAATTATTGAGAGTCAGGAGAATTTGCCAACGCATTCTCCTCATTAGTACGAAGGGGGAATCAACTACAACCCATTTCTAGCAAGACGTCAGCTCGGATACGCAAATTCCGTAAACCTTCCGGGTTTTACAAGAGAAAGCTACTTATCACGGGAGAGGATTCTGTGGGTCGAAAGCTAAGATGATCAAAGCTTGGCACCACATCCGGTTGAAAGAAAAGGTAAGAATTGTGTAGCCATGGAAACCTACACTTTTGGTTAGGAAAGAGCTAAGGAATTTCAAATGCCTTACGCTTATGAGGATCCCATGTTCTCAATCGCCTAAAATCAACAAATTTTCCCATGAAGATATGGAGAATACCAAGAAGTCGACCAAAATGAGATTTGAAAAGAAGCTTTGGAAAGCAAATTCTTTAAGACAAATCTTTGAGAATGAGAAGCTCAAGAAGCAAGTCAAAGATCATGAAAAGACGCTTTTATTTCCGTGATAAATGGCTCTGGGAAAGATGAGGAGATTCGCCAAGCACGACGCAATCAAGAAATTCATCAAAGAAAGAAAAGGAAGCCTCAAGATTTGATGAATAATCTTACTCCCAACGAATGGAAAAGAGTCACAAGAAGCTAAAAGCCGAGAAAGGAGAACCAAAGCTCGCTATGGAAAGGAAACTCAAGAGGGCGTGATCAAGCCTTCGGATCTTCATCGATCTAAGATGTTTAATTAGTTCAATTTAGTTTGTAATTTTATCATTTTCTATCATTTGTGTGAGAAATGCTCCAACAAAACAATTGTTGTAATCTTCCTTCATTAATCAATAAAATTGTGATTTTTCCATCCAAATATTTGCGTAAATATCTCTTTTAGCATAAATTTTGAAATCCTTCTTAACAATCATATTCATGCATCATACTTTGCATTTAAGTCTATTGCCTAGAGTTTCTTCCAGATTCTCATTTTTCCAACTGACAGCTTGCAATTTTAAATAAATTAAAGCGCTTTAAAAGATCGCCAAACCTGCTGGTTTTAGAGTTTCGATCATATTCACAACCGACTCGAGTATACGATACTAGATCAAAAGAAGGAAAGTAATGGAGGGATTCGAACAAGAGAATGTCGAACTCAGTAGCTAAGAATACACTACAAGAGGAAGTGGAGAGACGCCTTTGGTCAACTCAATACACAAAAGAAGGTCGCTAAGCAAAGATCGAAAATAAAATCAACCAGCATTTCCGAGGATACTACTACCCAGCTTCAACCACCGCAGCCTAGTAGCTCACTTTTCAAGATGCCAAGGCTATCCATGGGTGCCTTTCAACTTTGGCATCTGAATTCGCCAACCGACTTCTCAAACAACCTCGCTTGACATACCTACTTTGCGTCAAACTCGTCCGCAACGTGGAATAACTTTTCCACAGTAACAATGCCGGTTTCACAACCCATCATGACAAATTCAAACTGTGGTGCACGCTACTATGGACGAGGAAGTTCACAATACCCTAGCAATAAACAAATTCACGCTGCTCAATGGAGAATCTCCAGAACAACTCCTCAAATGCAAGAGATAAAACAACTAAGGAAAGAATTGTTCGAAAAGCGCCTGTGATCTTTGCTTAGTTCCTCAGAAGAACACTCCAAATTCAAAGCATTCGACTTTGAGAAGTACGGGAATTCTGTCCGCAAAGCCATCTCACGATGTATGCCGTGAAAACCACGCATAATGAGGATCATCACCGCTAATTCATTACTCCGTGATGCCTCACCCTGCCGCATCAAGTGGTACATGTTTAGACAAAGACGAATATCCAAACATTCAACGATTTAGGTAAAGTCAGACAAGAATATAAGTTTAACTTGGATATATTCTCGATAGGATCAACTTCGGCCCATGTCTCAAAAGGAAAGAGATATTTAAGGAATATGCGCAACGATGGAGGGAAATCTACCAAATTAATCCACCATTGGAAGAAAAAGGAGATGACTAAGGTATTTTTGAATACTCTAGGCTCATTCTATTATGAGCGAATGATCGCTAGTGCTCCCGGAGATTTCAACGAAATGGTAAGTATGGAATGCGATTAGAAGAGGGTGTTCTAACCGTCGACAACCGAGAAGGTGATCTTCTAGTGGACTAGAAAGGTTGAATCGCTTTCAAAGGAAAAAAGAGCATGACGTAGGAATGGTATCCCGAGAAACCACAAGAATCCAACAAATGACAGTAGCTCCATAGCACCTCGCCAACACAACTCGAACACAAAATTGCTCCGCACTTGAAAATCAACAACTCAAATTTCGCCAACAGCTCCGCAGTTTAATAACCAAAATCGTACCGGGTCACCCACTCGATCCGATCCCAATGACGCACACGTAATCCTTACCCCGACTAATAGAGAGAAACTCACATGCATACCGCCCTGCCTCCCGAAACTCCGTGGTGGTACAAACCGACGATCTTTGCCCTTTCCAATTAAGGGGCACCTGTGCCATGACCTCGAGCATTGCATAGCATTAGCGGCGCGGTTAGTAAGGTCTAATCTTCTTCCTTCAAGAATACGAGCCCGAACGTGCAAGCTAATCCGCTTCCTAGTCACAAAGCCGATATCTGTAAACTGATGCTAAGAAATACGTATGACACCTTTGTCACCGACGAACTTAATCCAAGGAAATGGTGCATCTCCACGGTATACGGTGCAATGAGCGCTTTTGCCAAGCATAATTATTCACTAACATTTGCTCCAAGAATATTCAAGGATGTTCCACCATAAGAGCGATATCCAGCATTTGTTAGACATCGGTGATTTATAAATTTATAGAAACCGAGATGACCATGACGTAAATACCGTAGGGCATTTTCCGCATGAGCTTTAGTCTCAGATATCAACTCGAAACCCAAGTAAACGCCATCATCCCTTGTTTCAACATGCCCGAGTACGTGGAGATCGGACAATGTTTCCCAAGATTCCAACATCTCCCTTTGGTATTTGTCACCGGGTCCTGCTCCATACGCCTACCAGCAAGTACCTTACCAATATAACACAACCCCCGAGCAGAGGATGGAAGGAGAACCCTTGCCTACACTTCAGCCTAATGTCAATATAATGTAAACGGACGAGTAAATCTAGAAGTGGACGAGTTCACGCCCACTAGCACCAAGATCAGCCTACAGCCTCCTGTTAGACAGACCCAGTAGCATATTCCGCTGAGAATCTCGCAACGGTTCCCATTAACCTAAGCACAAATATTGGTTCTACCGATGGAACCAACATCAACTCGACTTTGAAGAGATACTAAACTCGATCAAGAAAAGCGAGTATCGAAAGTCGTGAGATCAATTGATGCACTCTTCAAAGATTTTAATAATCGCCTTTACTCCTTAATTCAAGCTCACCCAGAAGCTTTGATGAGTACTAGACCTGTGCTTATGTGGATCACGATGTGACTACTGCACTCAATTGGAGGGATCGCTCCAACATAACAGCCCTGTAATAATTTGAGTTTCAAAGATGAAGAACTTCCAAGAAGGGAAAGATCACAACTTGGCCTTGCACATCTCTCGATGATCCGCCACCGATTCTCCCGTCCAATGTTGGTGGATACGTTCATCATTAAATGTAATGCCAAAACGACGCTTGCTCGCTTAGCTTAAAACAACCAATGAAGTTCAACGATATAATAGTAAGAGCTTGGCGGGTCAAGAAAGTCGCTATTGGGGAAGTTGATCTCCGATGACAATTGGTCCTCACACCTTCAAAATTACTTTCCAAGTCATGGACGCCCCCGCAGATATAGTTGCTTACTAGAAGACCTTGATCCATGAAGGTGAGCAAGAATTTCTACTTCCATCGAAATTAAAATTCACAAATAATGGAAAGTTGGTTACTATCGTGAACAAGCTTTGCTTGTAAGCCATCTATCCAGCTTTTCATCATCATAATGACATTCAAGGGCACATCTTCCCGAACATCCATTAGAAGATGAATCTACTAAAAATGTATCATCCATCTCTTCATATAGAGAAGCTGCACAAATGGTGAAAGACGACAATACTCAAGGATGGGGACAAGTTATCAAACCCGCTAAGAACGAAATGAACTGACTCGGGTTCACACCGTACTCCAAGGAGCAAAAGAGATGAAGCGCCTCCGATAAAGGAAGTATTTCAAATGGAGGTTTTAAACCCCTCGCAAGAAGTCAATGTCGTAACCATTGAAGAAGATAAAGACGATCCATCTGAATCTGAAGAATGGAGTACTTACTTGAATAGCCCTGAATATGTGTCTCAGGAGGAATCATATACACCGACTGATCAATTCGAATACATGTCCTTGCAGCGACGTGAAAATCCACCAGTCCCTATTGAAATTTGGGATACCTTGGGAGAACCAAGTGGAAAATACGACTACATGGTGAAATACACTGCGCCAGAAAGCTCGAAAATCCGGATCGAAGATATCCAGCCTACAGGATGGGGTGATGACTTTGAACACCCTAGTCAACCAGAGGAGGAATACTCATCTTCTCAAACTAATCAACAGATCGAGATCCCAAACGAAGATCTCTGCTTCAACACATCTGTGGAATTCACCAAGTCAGATCCTGGTTATCACTATGTCAACATGATCACTGAAGATCAAGAGTACGACTCAGGATACGATCTGGAAAGTGTCGCTGACAACGAGTCTCTTCACTCCGAAGATTGGAGGGTGCATCCCCAGGATTCAACACAAAGATCAACAGGAAGTACTCATGCTATATCCCATACTTCCCGATCTGTTAACCAAGAAGATTGCTTCAGCAGCACAAAAGGTAAGGGCCATCGTCCAAAGTCTTCAAAGCCTGCTCAGCCAGCAACCAAGGTTTACTCGAGGGTTAAACCAAGTGGGAAATTACCAGATTATCTCGATATCCAAGGCGTTCGCCACTATTGGAAACCTGTTGAAGTTAAGACTAATGTTCATAGCTCTAAGTAGTTTATCTTTGCTTTTTGTTTTGAACTCTCGCTTCGCCCAAAGCAAAGAGATGTTTTATAGGGCTTTAGTTTTTAAATAATTTCTCTTTGTCTCGCCCAAGACGAATGAGTTTGTATTTTAGGGCCCTGTTCATATTGTGAATCATAAATAAAACGCGTTGTTTGTTTCCACAATTTGTGTTTATTTTCATTTTTACCCTTTTCTGGAAATAATAATCCTAAAAAACACAGTAAAAAAAAAAACTTTTTCTTTTAATCAAACATAAATCAAAATGCAGATTAAACAGATGGACAAATCCATTGAAAGCAATAACTTTACGCTCTCTCTCAACTCTGAAATCCCCTGTGAACTCGCCGAAGAGGAAGTTGAACAAGAGATCCCAGATGAGATTTCAAGGCTGCTAAAGCACGAGGAAAGGATCATTCAGCCTCACAAAGAACCTCTAGAAGTAATCAACTTGGGTTCTGAGGAAGATAAAAAAGAGGTAAACATCGGAGCTTCACTCAACAGCAGTGTCAAAAGCAAACTGATAAACCTTCTCAAAGAATACGTTGATGTGTTTGCTTGGTCCTACCAGGACATGCCGGGATTGGATACCCGCATCGTGGAACATCACTTGCCCTTAAGACCAGAATGTCCGCCAGTTAAGCAGAAACTGAGGAGAGTTCATCCTGAAATGGCTGAGAAAATCAAAAAGGAAGTTCAAAAGCAGCTCGACGCTGGTTTCCTTGTCACTTCTGAGTATCCTCAATGGCTAGCCAACATAGTGCCTGTCTCCAAAAAGGACGGAAAGGTCAGAATGTGTTGACTACCGGATCCAAAGCTAGTCCAAAGACGACTTCCCATCACCGCATATCGACATGCTAGTGGATAGCACCAAAATTCAACGCCTTTTCCTTCATGGATGGTTTCTCTGGTTACAATCAGATCAGAATGGCTCCCGAAGACATGGAGAAGACATCTTCATCACGCCATGGGCACCTTCTGCTACAAAGTAATGCCATTTGATTAAAGAATGCAAGCTACTTACAGAGGAAATGACTACTCTCTTTCATGACATGATGCACAAAGAGATCAAGTCGTGGGGACATGATAGCAAAGTCCGATTCAAGAGGAACATATAGACTATCTCTTAAAGTTGTTTCAACGACTAAGAAAGTTTCATCCTAATCCTAACAAATGCACCTTTGGGGTAAGATCTGAAAACCCTAGGTTTCATCACAACAAAGAGGAATTGAGGTTGACCTCGACAAAGTCAAGGCTATTCAGGAAATGCCTACGCCACGTACGGAAAAGCAAGTAAGAGGATTTCTTGGACGATTGAATTATATCTCCAAATTTATCTCTCAGATGACTGCTAACTGGGCCGATTTTCAAGCTTCTCCGCAAAGATCAAAAGGTTGTGGACGGTGATTGCCAAAAAGCATTCGACAAGATCAAGGAATACCGCCGGAACCTCCAATCGATCCTCCAGGAAGGAAGACCGTTAATCATATACCTTACTGCATTTTAGAAGAGTCCATGGGCTGCGTACTTGGACAACAAGATGATACCGGTAAGAAGGAGCATGCCATTTACTACTTAAGTAAGAAGTTCACAGACTGTGAAACTCGTTACTCCATGCTCGAGAAAACATGTTGCGCTTTGGTGTGGGCTTCCAAACGTCTTCGCCAATACATGATCAATCACACGACTTGGTTAATCTCCAAAATGGATCCAATCAAGTACGTCTTTGAAAACCTACCTTAAGCGGGAGAGTCGCCGATGGCGCGCTATCTCGAATATGACATCAGATCCGCTCGAAAGCGGTTAGAAGCATTCTCGCCGATCACTTGCTTATCACCACTCAACGAACACCAATCTCTCAAGTTTGATTTGACAGGATGTTATGTACTTGAAGATGAAAGATTGCACGAACCGCACACGGAGAAGGACCGGATCCGTAATCCGATGGGGTTTAGTCGTTGATGGGCAGTTAATGTCTTTGGCAATGGAATTGGGGATCATCATTATCCCGAGGGTTCTCATATCCCGTTTTCCGCCAGATTGCGCTTGATTGCACCAACAATATAGCGTATCACGAAGCATGCATCATGGGTATCGAAGAAGCCATTGACCTGAGGATCAAGATCCTTGACATATATGGAGATTCAGCCCTCGTGATCAATCAAATCAAAGACAAGTATGAAACTCATCATCTTGGTCTAATTCCTTTCAGAGATTATGCAAGGCGGTTGTTGACTTTCTTCAACACAGTAGAACTGCATCATATCCCTCGAGATCAAAACCGGATGGCAGACGCCTTGGCTACTCTATCTTCCATGTTCAAAGTTAACAATTGGAATGATATGCCCAGAGTTCGCATCAGACGCCTTGAAAGACCTGCATATGTATTTACAACAGAAGCAGTCTTCAACGATAAACCGTGGTTTCACGACATCAAACGTTTCCTTCAAACACGAGAGTACCCGCTTGGGGCATCGTACAAAGATAAGAAAACTTTGAGGAGGCTTTCTAGGAATTTCTTCCTGAACAGAGATGTGCTATACAAAAGAAACTTCGATATGGTTCTGCTCAAATGTGTCGACAAACAAGAAGCAGACACGATCATCCATGAAGTGCATGAAGGGTCCTTTGGAACTCATTCAAACGGACATGCAATGTCTAGAAAAATCTTAAGAGCAGGATACTATTGGATAACGATGGAATCCGACTGCTGTAAACACGTCAAAAGATGTCACAAGTGCCAGATCTACGCAGATAAGATCCATGTACCACCGACTCTACTCAATGTTCTCTCCTCTCCGTGGCCGTTCTCCATGTGGGGCATCAACATGATAGGAATGATTGAACCAAAAGTGTCCAACGGACATCGCTTCATTCTAGTAGCCATTGATTACTTCACCAAATGGGTCGAAGCAGCGTCTTACGCCAATGTTACAAGACAAGTGGTTGTGAGGTTCATCAAGAACAACCTCATTTGCCGATATGGAGTTCCAAGCAAGATCATTACAGACAATGGATCTAACTTGAACAACAAAATGATGAAAGAATTGTGTGAGGAATTCAAGATCGAGCATCATAACTCGTCTCCTTACCGGCCAAAGATGAATGGCGCCGTTGAAGCAGCCAACAAGAACATCAAGAAGATCGTCCAGAAAATGGTCATCACCTATAAAGACTGCACAATCGCCATTTGCTCGCATGGGTATCGTATCAAGACGCACTTCAACAGGGCAACCCTTTTCTCTAGTATCGGCATGGAAGCGGTGCTCCCGTAGAAGTTGAGATCCCGTCAATGAGAGTTCTCATGGAAACTAAGTTATCGAGGCGAATGGTGTCAAAGTCTGACCATGAACTTAATTGAAGAAAAGCGCCGACGCCTGTGTCATGGACAACTCTATCAAAAAGAATGAAGAAAGCTTTCAACAAAAGGTCCGACTCGTGAATTCGAACAGCTCGGTAAGTCGAAAACCGAAAAGGCGGCATAGGCAAAAATGAGCGTCTCGGTGGATTGAAAACCGAAAAGGCGATCCGGGCAAAAATTAGAGACAATAAATGAAATTATCCGATAGATCGAAAACACGAAAAGGTGATCTAGGCAAAACAAGGATACAAAATGACAAAGTAACCAGTTAATCGATTTTGTCCATCCAAGAATTTTCCATCAACGGATCTTCAATCAACTCTTAAAGCAACAACCGGTTGGAATTCAAAGTTGTTAGGGATAGTAGTGGTTATTTGCTTTCAATGTAGCCTTTTCCCAATAAATTATCATTTCCAACTTTTGTAAAATATCCATGGAATCACGCCTTTGGCTGATTACCATTCTATCAATAAATTTGAGCCTTGTGCCTTTTGTTTGCAATTCCTACTTTGTTCTGTTTTGCAAAATAACGCTTTTATCTGTGAAAATCACTTTTTGAAACTAAAATGTTTTAAACGAATTTTTACTTCAAAATTTTTGAAACAAAAAGCAAAAATTTTCCTTTGAAACTATGAACATGGAAAGAACTTCAACAGTTTCTCCACTAAGTGTTTCGATCTCCGACGGATAAAACAACTGCTACAGCAGTCTTCTCCTCAGCAGAAATCATCAAAGGGCAGTAGTCTTATCCCAAAAAGAATCCCCAACTAAGTTGCCAATGAAGTGCCTTTCTCAGAAAGTGTAAAGCCTGCAACTCAAATTCCTCATTAGTGAACATCTACACCATTGCAGCAATATTCACCAAGTATTTGTTCGAACTGTGACGTGGTCCTTTTCCCAAATATCTCTTTAGTGTCTTTGTCAAGTATTGTTAGCATGCATATAACATTCATGACATTCATACATAATAGCATCATTCATTGCATTTTTTGCATCTCTCAAAATGTTTGCTTCCAAATCACTGGTGTAAATCATACTTACTCATACGAGTACAAGTCTGTTCCCAGTAGAATATCTCCAAACAGAAAAGATACTTTTTTCTTTTTTCCCCAACGGAGTATTCCCAAACAGAAAGGATATCTCATCCTTTTTCCCCGGCAAAGTCCCCAAGCAGAGAAACACATTTTCTTCTCTCTATCACATTCGCCAGCTGAGATTATCCCTCGTTGGGAACAATGTCTTGATTAACTTCTTTCTTTCCAGTTCATTCCTGGATAGAACACTGTCTGTTATTCACAAAGCTGAATACGCAACAACTCATTTCTCAAGATTTACCTTGTTATAGTTATCGCTTCGCTGATAATTGGTAATATCTTCAGAATTCATTACCATAAACTATCACAGAGCTGATAATTGGTAATATCATTTCCACTTACCTTAAACATTGTCACAAGGCTGACAGAAGGTAATCTCTTTGTTTCCCAAAACGAAACGGATGTTCACATTTTCTGTGAATCATTCTTTCCCCAGCGAGACATATTGCTTGTTTCCCAACAGATAGGATTCTCTTTTCTCAAACAGATCGAGTCATCCTCATAAATTTTTCCCCATCGTGTCATTTCTTTGATATCCTTTGGGTGAAACTTTTTTAATCATTTTGCATCATCCGCATCTTTTGGTATCTTAGGTCCAAATTTTGCGTATTCTGATATTTAAGTCTCTTTACACCTATCAAAACGAAGATATTCATCTTCATCTTTCAGGTTAAAGAAACTTAAATAGGGGCATCTGTCATACCCCAAATTTTGACCTAATATACCACCTTACCTTACATTTGCATTGTTGCACAACTAGCTGTTCAAACAGCATTAATCGGGTATAGCATTCACAGGTCAAAATTAGGGTTTCATCAGATTTTCATCTGATTCAAGAGCTAACCAATAAGGGTTTGAGATTTTCTCACTCCATTTGATCTATCTTGATCAAATCATCAGCCTTCAGTCCTCAGATATCAAATTTTCTCACAGATGAATCGAGGATCGACCAATTAGGGTTTTGATCGTACAAGAGAATTCTCTGACTTTTTGAGCAGTGAATAACCTTTTTGGATAGAGATTGGTCATCATATCTTAGATGCAACCTCTTGACCTAATTTCTGGATTCAAATCATCACAGAGGTTCACAGAATTCATCAGTCGTTTTCAGAAACATCTGATGAAATTTCATCTGCACAGAAAAGTCAAACTTTGACTTTTGGTCAAATTTTTCAAAACAAAACTTTTTCCATCATCAGAATACTTCAAATGATCCATCATGATCATAAAAAATCAAGGATTTGAAAAATTCAACAAAAAGTCAAAATTTCTATACTTAGAAAAATTTCTAGGTGTTGAAATTTCACATTTTTTTTCAAACTTCAAGCCATTTTTTCACCTAGTTCCAATTTGAATTTGAAAAAACTCAAAACATGAAAGTTGTAGCTTGTGGAAAGATCTTTCCAAAATGTCCAAGAACTCTTAAATCCATGGAGTCTAGCTATACCTTTGAAATTGAAACATAAGGCTCCATGACACTTGATTTTCAAAGTCAAAACATCAAGATTATAGGTCATTTTGCATTTTCCTCTTCTAGAACCTTTGCCACCTTGCCATGAGGAGATAAGAACTGATAAAAATCAGATGGGATAATTATGATAGGATTGGATCAAAGTTTGAATTTTAACCATGGTTAAAAGGAAGGTTCCTTTTGCATTTATGGCAAAAATGACTACCTTGCCCTCTAAGGCAAGTCAAATTTACCAATGCCCAATTGCTTGCCTAACATTTCAGGTACAATGGCCTATAAATAGAGGTACTAATTCAAGCTCAAAAGACACCAAAAGCAATGCAAAAATCCATGCTTTCATTCTTTTCTTGAAAATCAAGTAACATAGAGCAAAATTGATAAACTTGCATTTTTAAAAATCAGTTGAAAACATGATGATCTTTGGTGTCCAACATGTTTCAGAATCACTATCAAACTTGTTACAAGCTTAAAATCAAACTGAATTCAAGATAAAATCAATTTTCATTTTGCATTTTTCAAACTTGTACAAACTGCCATAGCAATCGAAACTGAAGCTTGGCTTGATTCCTTTGAGTTCTGAGCAGCCAAACACAATCCATATACATCATGGAGTTGATCCAAAACAAGAACAACAACCTGTAACACCTTTAACACGATTTCCAGATTCCATTTTTGAGTGTATGCAGGTGGACTTGTGTAGCACGATCCAGCTTGATTCAAAGAGTGCAGACCATCCTCATAGCTTCCTTACATGCCGTTGGAGCTCACACAATCAAGAAACAGCAACTGGAAACACTCTAGCATCAATTTCGATTCTCATTTTTCCAGGTTAGAACACGAACTTGGTTATCATAATTCTTTGATTCTTTTGACAAAATCTCTTGGCCATTCTTTTTCTGCACCTCTAACGAGCATAAACCCTCAATAAAATCCAACAATCATGAAACGAACATCATGTAATTTAAGATTTTCAAATTAGGGTTCATAAGTGTTCTTCAAAACCAAACTGTTCTAGGCTTAAAATAAATGCAATTAACACACATATTCATGTTCGTTGTGCAAAATCGATCAAGTTTGATGTTTACTTCACTTAATTTGGTTGAGAAACGAAGATTTTGGATTGAAATTGGTAAACTGAAAATCAAAAACGAAAACCCAGGCTGCGCGCGTGTTCTTGATGTTCTTCATTTTCAAATTTTTAAATAAGCCAATCTTATATTAACGCGTGTTCTCAGTCCACTAACACTCCAGCGCATTTGGCTCAGTTGGTTGCTTGCTTGGTCTTAAGTCATTCTTGCCACGCGTCCCACCTCATGGTCATGGGTTCAATCCCTCTCAAGACCATCCTTTTTACCAATTTTCCAATTTTTCTTGTTTTTTTATCAAACTTTCACAATTTTTTTGACCAATCAAAACTTCTCATTTTGAGATGATTTTTTAAACACTTGTCAATAAATACATCTATTTTGTGATAGTACAAAAATTTTCAGAAAAAACTTTCATCTGATTAAATTTTAATCGAGTCGAAAACGACGTTCTGAACACTTTTCAAACCTCCTTTTAAGGTGAATTTTTTCAAGTTTTTCGACTTCCGATTTTTTTCAAAACCTTTCATAAATGAACCTCACATTTCAAAACATTTCCAAATCATTTTTCAAAACATTCATCAAACTTGCATCTTTTTTGCCATGATTGATCCGATTTAAACGATAAAATTAATTTCGTCTTCTCTCGAATTTCTCGATCGATCATGGGCCTCCCTTATGGTGTAAGTCCCAATCCTTTATGTACATATTTAGTTTTACTTGTACATACTCAAATTATCATTGTTAATATTCAAACATAAACAAATTTCTTTCGTTTGTTTTCATTCGTTTGTCTATACGCCGAATCCATTGGTTCTAAAGGAAGATTTCTTCTGAGTAAAACTTCTTTTTAACCAATGGGCCTCCATCATGGTGTAAGTCCCATAACATTCTTTTGTGTACATAATATTTCTTTGTACATACAAATTTCATCTGTACATAATACAGATACTCCTTTTATACTCAAGTACAGACAAACTTCGATCGTTTGTTCTCGCTTCACTTGTGTATACTCAAACTAACATTCTTTATGTACATACATATTTTCCTTGTACATAACAAGTACTTTTCAAATATAAAACAAACTTTAATCTGTACATAACACAGATACTTTTTTGAAAATACTTTTTTCACAGATAAAACTTCGATCATTCGTTTCTGTTTCATCTGTACATTTACAATAAATACCATTGATATTGAAAGGAGCATTATTCCCTGTGAAACTGCTTTCAAATCAATGGGCCACCCTTATGGTGTAAGTCCCAACCCTCCTATGTACATCCATCTTAGTCTGTACATAAAAACTCGTTCGTGTACATATTCATTTCATTGTACACAGTTCAAACTTGTAAATAATCAAGTTACGCTCGTTTTAAACGTTCGTTTCACAGACACTTGTTTATATTTCATAAATTTCTGTAAATAAACATCATGCATTGTTTATATTTCCTTCATAAACTCTTGTGAATACATATCACACACACACACACACCTGTTTACATAACTGTCTAGTTATTAACATAACAATTAGACTAATCAATAGGTTCCCCACAGTTTTAGCCTCCGCTTGGGCTTCATACAAGATAACTCATCCTCAGTTGAGTATAGCTTCCGCTTGGGCTTTATACAAGACATTTCATCCCCAACATGGGTTAGCCTTCTCTTGGGCTTTGTACAAAGAAACTCTCCTCTCAGAGTTAGCCTCCGCTTAGGCTTCATATAAGACAAACACTCCCCTGTTGAGTCAGCCTCCTCTTGGGCTTCGTTCAAAAGAACTCCTCATTGAGTTTAGCCTTCTCTTGGGCATCATACAATGAAAGAGACAGGAAATCTCTTAACAGCCTCCTATTGGGCTTCCAATACAAAGAATCACCCGCGCTAAGATAGAACCCTGAAAGGATGGTTTCCCGGTGAAATCACTTTCAAAAATCATCAGAGAGTAAAATTTCCCGGTGAAATTGCTCTTATTTCAGAAAAGGATGATTTCTCGGTGAAATCCCTTTCAAAACAAAGCCAGCCATACCCTATAGCTTCCTCTTGAGCTTCATACAAGGACCCTCGATGACCCTCGATGACCCTCAATGACCCTCAGAATGCCTCCTCTTGGGCTAACAATACAAGGACCCACGGGCTTCTTAAAAGCATCCCTTTAATCCAATCAATTTCTCCTTGAGATTTAGACATTTATCATCTCTATGGAAGAAGTATCTCATCTATCACATCACATACAGTCAAAAACTTTTAAAAACTTTTCAAAAACTTTTCAAACTCTTTTCAAACTCTTTTCAAACTATTTTCAAACAAAAACATCTCTTAAATGTAAGTGGTAACGCTTGTACACTCAAGCAAAACACCCAATGCTTACAGTTAAAAGATTCAAAACATCTTTTTTTCAAACATCTTTCTTAAACATGTAAGTGGTAACGCTTGTACACTCAAGCAAAGCACCTAATACTTACGATGAAAGATTTTTATCAAACAAACTTTTCAAAAATGTATGTGATGAAATAGATTAGATACATTTTTCATTAAGATGACATTTGTCTGTCTCTTACTAACATCCCGTTGCTTTCCACTAGCATAAGTGGGAACTACGATTGCTCTGACTTTCTCAACATCCTTTTGAGAATACGTAGGCACAAGGTCTCATCCTTGCCGAGCAAATTTCTATCTCCCTCAGACCAAACAAACCATAGAACCCTGTAAATCCGAGCTACAAATGCTCTGATTCCCACTAGGGGATATGTATGCAGAAGATCCACAGATCTTTGCGAGCACAATAATAACAAACCTAGAAATCCCACATAATCTACTGTTTCTTAAAATCCAAAGGAGAAACTTTCCCAATCATAGAAATAGCAATTAAAACACACAAACATATCAAATATATTCATATATAAAGCTGTAGATAACTACATATATTTAGGGTGCTCCATCTATTCCCTTTATATACCAATCCCCCTTATTCAGAATCTCCCCAATGCGTTACGTCTAGTTTGCGCTAGTCGTTACGCATACCAATATCAATTGAGGGTATTTCAGCTTTCCCCTTTTTCATAATCATCAAATCATCTTTCTTGTGTTGAAAATAATAAAGCTTGATGCTCGCGGCATCTTTATAAACAAATCAAAAGATTTAAATCGTTACGTGTCAGAGAATCCGAACTCACGTTCGCATCCTCTAGCGCGTCACCTTTTAACGCGAACATAAATAATATTTGGTTAGTACCATGATCTCTCGGCACAAACTCTGAATTATTAGGGGTTCATTCCCTTAAGAATCAAAAAGCGAAAAACAAAAAACAATAATTTAAAAAAATATATTAAAATAGTTATCATTAAAAAATTGTCGTATAGAATGACAAAAGTAAATACTCAAATTAGGGAAATTTTAGTTTTTGAATAAAAATAAATCTTTTAAAACTCTTCCTCATCTAAATTCTTCTATTCGTTTTTACCTAATCCTTCTCTTTTTTTTTTTAAATCCCTCCTATCCATTCATCTCAAAACTCCCAAAACAATATCTTAAGACTCAATCACACATCTCTTAAGATATCAAAGTTTCTTTTAAGATATATTAGATCACTTGTTATCAAATTTTTGTTACCAGACGACACACAATTTATGTTCACACTTCATATTGGGTTTAGAGTCTCATATCAAATAATATTTCAGATAATATATAATTTGAACATAATATTTATAAGTGATGATAATTGTTATTAGGTGGTTTTCATTACACCCATCCTTATCAAAATTCAAAAATGTTAAATTGTATTGTTCGAAGATTGAAATTTAGACGTATAAAAATACACTATCCAGATATTAAAATCCATGATACAAATTTTGCATAATCTTACACGTATTGGTATTTTCATGCAAAGTACCATGTAATGGAAGCAAATGTATATATACGATCATTTTTTAATGAAATATTTTTTCCAAATTTTTATACCTATTTGAGGCGTACTTATATGAAATTCTGACAATTTAAATAGATGTTAAGACTAATGTCACAACACTAAAACACAATGTCAAGATAAATGTCAAGACATCATCTGACTGACAGAATAATTTTATCAAATAATAAATTATGCAGAAGTAAATTACAGAATGTAAAAGACACAATCAAATATTAACCCAGTTCTGTGCAATTCACCTACTCTGTGGGTATCCGAGTCAGGAAGAAAATACACTATGATAGTATTTGTTCAAAGCTAAACAACCCTGGTTTACAATTTATCACCTAATCACTACCTATGCAATTTCTACCTAGGAACCTCCTAGATATGAGAACCCCGTTCACTTATGTAACACCCCAATTCTACTCCAGGTAATTAATCAATAAAATCAGAGTATAAAATTTTCCAACATAATCAGGATGTCACACTTTTCAACTTAAACAAATAAACCTGTCATTGTTATTCAAAACATATACATAACACTTTAAAGAGGCGGAACTAACACAACGCATAATTTTTAGTCTTCAAACATAAATGACTTCATTAATCACGCAGCGGAATCATAATAATTTTTTACATAAGACATAGCATCTTTTGAGTCATAAATAACATCAACATAATAAACTCCTCAATCAACGAAAAAAACTCAACATTAAAAACAACAGAATAAGACAAGTGTCCATTTTCCCTGAGTGCTATGTATCAGAGCAATGACACCAAACTTGAACTAAAAACGGTAACAACTACTCCTCTTTTTTACCTGCACGTTACCAATATAAAGGCAATGGCGAAACAAATGAAAAGGGTGAGATATTAAACTATATAATTAAGATCATGATAATTAGTTAGAATCATATAAAAACCACCATTTTGCAATCTCGCAACCAATCAACAACAAACACAATTCGATCGCACAATGATGTAATTATGAGATATAATATGCAACTTAACAAATGCATATGTATGTGGTACCATCGGAGTAAAACTCGCAACGTAATCAACTGCCAGTTTACCGAGGCATCAAGGCGTAAGCCTTCAATGTAATCAACTTTTTCCCCCAACGGCCAACGTGTATTTTGACAACATAGGCCAACATAATATGCAATGTATGTATGCGACAATAATATATGGCATACAACACCAACACCAATAACCAACAACTTAGGACAACAAATCAACTTAAAATGATAAACAACTTTCAACAACAACAACTTTCGACAACAACAACAACAATACTCGGTTCAACAATTACCTAACATTACACACGGAAATCCACATCGATTCATCAAAACTTCACCTACTATGTTTGAAAATAATTTTATAAGATAGATCATAATTTTAGCTTTCCAAAGGTCCAAACGACAATTAAATCAGAGTTACGGTTGCAAAGATATGACCAAAACAATTCTCAACGGTATTTTTCATTTTTTTGTACAGTATGTATCGATACATAAACCCATGTGTCGACTCATCCTTTAAAATTTCCAATTTTTCAAACATCATGTATCGATACATAAGTCGTATGGGTGACTCATACTGAGTTTCAACTTCTTTAACAGATTCTGTTTTCTCAAAATTAACACTCATGTGTCGACCCATAGCTGTATGTGTCGATGCATACTGAGTTTCAAATTCTGTTTTCTCAAAATTAACACTCATGTGTCGACCCATAGCTGTATGTGTCGATGCATACTGAGTTTCAAATTCTGTTTTTGAAACTCAACACAACATGTATCGATACATAGCCTCTTGTATCGAGGCATACTGCATAAGAATGAATAAATTTCAGTTTCTGCAACCCATATTTACTCACAACTTCGATTTACTGCTCCAACATTCCATACATCTCAATCCAAACATCCCAATAGTCCAAAGCAGCACGTCATGGTTAATTACACACAAGTTTGTTCATCAATTTCCATGGATTATGAAGTATCAATTAACAACTCATCCAACAACAACAAGACACAAAACTAGCAAGATTATAAACCCTAACTACCTATCATACATCATATTCCCAATTAGAGAGCAAGAACCCCATCCTTACCTTGTGAATCATAGATTGATTGCTTAGAGATGGAGGTTTGCCCTAGCCAAGCTTCACTTCTATTCTTCTCTTCCTTTTTCCCTCAAAAGCTCTTTTTCTCCTCTACTCATAAAATAACCCTTTCCTCTCTTCTATTATACTTCTCTTAAATAATAACCTTATTATTCTTATTCTTATTAATATTATTATTATTCCTACAACTTATTTTAATTAATCACCCAATAATCATATAACGACTTAAATTGGCATTCTACACTATTACCAATTATTCTGAAAAATATACGAAAACATTAAATTAAACAAATAATTGAATAATTAAATAATTCGCGTGTTACAACTCTCCCCCACTTAGAATATTTTCGTCCTCAAAAATTTACCCGATTCAAACAATATGGGATAGGAGTCGCGCATATTGTTCTCCAATTCCCATGTCATGCTTTTTCCAGCAGCTCCCAACATGACAACCTTCACCAACACAATCTCTTTCCCTCTTAGGGTCTTCATTTCGCGATCCGCAATTCTCACAGGTGTCGTCTTTACCGTGAGATTATCCCGTACTTGCACATCGTCCATTTGAATCACATGAGATGGATCAGGATTATACTTTCGGAGTTGCGATACATGAAACACATCGTGCAAATTAGCAAGATTTGGCGGTAACGCCACTTGATAGGCCATTTTTCCAACTCTATCCGACATATGATATGGACCAATAAAAAGAGGAGTGAGCTTCTTAGACTTCAGAGCTCGCCCGACCCCAGTCACAGGTATGACTCTCAAAAACACATGATCGCCAGCTTGGAATTCTAAATCTTTTCTTCTCTTGTCATGGTAACTTTTCTGCCTACTCTGGGAAGTCTTCATCTTTTCCCGAATAAACTTCACTTTCTCAGTAGTCTCTCGAATAATTTCTGGTCCAACTACCACACTTTAACCAAATTCATGCCAACATAATGGAGTCATACACCTCCGTCCATACAGTGCTTCAAAAGGTGTCATCCCAATTCTAGAATGGTAACTATTATTATAAGTGAACTCGATCAATGGAAGATAAGTATCCCATGAGCCTCTCCGCTCAAGAACACATGCCTTCAACAAATCTTCCAACAACTGAATAGTTCTCTCAGTTTGACCATCCGTTTGCGGATGATATGCCGAACTCAACCTCAACTTAGATCCCAACTTTTCTTGCAAACTCTTCCAAAAATCAGAAGTAAACCTCAGATCTCTATCCGACACAATACACAAAGGAACACCATGCAATTTCACAATCACCCTAACATATATCTCAGCCAACTTCGCAAATGGATAAGTAATGTAATAGGTATAAAGTGTGTCGACTTTGTAATCCTATCAACAATCACCCAAATTGAATCATGTCCTCTCAAGGTATTAGGTAATCCCGTCACAAAGTCCATTGAAATGCTATCCCATTTCCATTCTTGAACTTCCAACGGTTGCATCAACCCTGCAGGATTCTGATGTTCGATCTTTGACTTCTGGAAAATCAAACAAGCACACACAAACTGTGCCACATCACGTTTCATTCCAGACCACCAAAACAAACCCTTCAAGTCTTGATACATTTTCGTAGCTCCTAGATGAATACTCAAATTGCTTCTATGACTCTCTTCAAGAATCACTTTCTTAATCGTTTCATCATCAGGAATACTAATACGATCTCAGAATCTCAACACACCTTGCGCATCCAACTTGAAATCATCATTCTCAAGTCAATCGGTTCCTACCATCAACTCCACCAACTTTACATCTAGCTTTTGAGCTTCTTTGATATTGTCGAGAAAGTCATTGTTAATCTTTAACATTACCAACATAACACTATGCGATGTCACTTCACAAATCAAACTCAAATCTTGGAATTGCTCAATCAACTCCGACTCCTTAACCATCATGGCCGACATATGCAAAGTCTTTCGGCTTAAAGCATCAGCTACAACATTAGCTTTTCCGGGATGATAATTCAAACCGAAATCATAATCCTTCAACAACTCTAACCACCTTCACTTCCTCATATTCAACTCTTTTTGATCAAAAAGGTACTTCAAACTCGTATGGTCACTAAACACTTCAAATCTAGAACCATAAAGATAATGCCTCCAAATTTTCAACACAAAGACCACTGCAGCCAATTCAAGATCATGCGTAGGATAATTCTTTTCATGAGTCCTCAATTGCTTAGACGCATAAGCAACTAATTTTCCATTCTGCATAAGCACACCACCTAACCCCATCAAAAAAGCATCACAGTACACAACAAAAGGCTCTCCTGGATTAGCTAAAGTCAAAACTAGAGCCGACGTCATCCTCCTCTTCAATTCATTGAAACTATCTTCTCATACAAAGGCTTTTCCCTTACAAGTCAACTTAGTCAACGAAAGTGAAAACTTAGAAAACCCTTCGATAAACCATCTATAGTAACCGGCTAATCCCAAGAAGCTTCTAATCTCAGGAACCGACTTCGGAGTTTCCCATTGCAACACAACATCAACTTTAGAAGGATCTACAACAATGCCACTACCAGAAATGAGATGGCCAAGAAAACTAACCTCTTTCAACCAGAATTCACACTTGGACAACTTCGTATACAACTCCTTCTCCTTCAAAACTAGCAACACGACTCTTAGGTGTTCTGCATGTTCCTCTTCTGATTTAGAGTAAATCAGAATGTCATCAATGAATACCACCACAAATCGATCCAAGTAAGCATGAAAAATACAGTTCATGTACTCCATGAATACTCCCGGTGCATTGGTAACACCGAAAGGCATCACCGAATACTTGTAGTGTCCATATCGAGTTCTAAACGCGGTCTTCTGAATATCATCTTCCTTCACTCTAATCTGGTGATATCCAGATCTCAAAAAAATCTTAGAAAACACACTAGCACCCACCAATTGATCCATCAAGTCATCAATTCATGGAAGCGGATACTTGTTCTTAATCGTCACTTTATTCAACTTTTGATAATCAACACAAAATCTCATACTTCCATCCTTCTTCTTTACCAACAACGCAAGAGCTCCCCACAGCGATACACTTGGTCTTATAAACGTTTTCTTAAGCAACTCTTCTAATTGCTTCTTCAATTCAGACAACTCAGATGCAGACATCCTGTATGGTGCGATAGCAAAAAGTCTGGTACCAGGTACAAGATCAATTGTAAACTCAACTTCTCTTTCAAGAGGTACATCAGGAATTTCATCACGAAACACTTCAGGAAATTCTCGCACCACCTGCAACTCGTCTATTCTAACTTGATTCTCAATAGACAACGAAGCCATCAATGAGAACATTTGTGCTTCGTCTTGCATCAATTTCCTCAACTGTTTACCAGTCAACAAACCAGCTCCTTCCTCTTCAGGAGTAGAAAACCTCAAAGACTTGTTATAACAATTGATATGAACATAGTTATACTCTAACTAGTTCATACCCAAGATCACATCTAGTCTGCTCAACGAAAAACAAATCAAATCAACAGTAAAGTCTTTGTCAAAGATCGACAAAGGAAAATTCAAACATACAAGAGAAGTAGTCACTGATCCCTTAGCTGGAATTTCGACGATCATTTCTCCATTCATAGAAAACAACATAAGACTCAGTCTTTCGACACAATCGATAGCAATAAAATAATGAGTAGCACCAATATCAATAATTGTAATTAAAGGTGTACTATTAATGAAACATGTACCTCTAATGAGTCTGTCCTCATTAGCTTTTGGATTCCCAGCCAAAGCAAATGCTCTTAATCTAGCCTGCCCCTTCTTTGGTTTCGGACACTAACTACTAAGGTGTCCTTCCTCACCACAGTTAAAATAGATCATACTTTTATGTTGGCACTCAGAAATTGCATGTCCAAACTTACCACAACGAAAACATCTCTTCACATCAGCATTACAAGTATAACTCTTGTGACTAGGCTGCCCACATTTGAAACATACAATTTTAGCAAGAGCATCTCCCCCACTTGTCCTCTGACCTGGAGAAACTCTCTATTTACCTTTTCCCGCGTCATAAGGCGTGCCACGGTTCTATTGATTCTTTCCTCTCTTATCACTAAGAATCTTGTGATGAGCATCGCTATCCTCCTCAAAGATTCTGCAACTATCAATCAAATCAGAAAAGACACGAATCTTTTGATATCCAACAACCTTCTTGATTTCCAAGCGCAACTCGTTCTCAAACTTGATGCACTTAGAAAATTCAGCACCTTCTCCATCAAAATATGGATAGAACTTAGCTAATTCAATGAACTTCGCAACATAATTAGTAACAAACTTGTTCCCCTGCTTCAACTCAAGGAACTCAATCTCTTTCTTACCCCGAACATCTTCAGGATAGTACTTCCTCAATAACTCCCTACGAAACACAAGCCAAGTGATTTCCTCACCTGCAGCTTCCAATCTCGGACATGTCTCTAGCCACCAGTCATCAGCCTCGATTGCTAGCATATGAGTCCCGTAACGACCCTTCTGTATTGGAGTGCAGTCCATCACACGAAAGATTCTCTCAATATCCTTCAACCATTTGACTGCTCTATCAGGATCATGCTTACCCTTGAACACTGGTGGATTCTCCCTTTGGAAAGTCGCCAAACTACGAGACCCAGTATTCTCGTCAGCATTAAGTGGATTCTGCATAGCCTGAGCCATCGCTTGTAGAGCAGCAACAATCGCAGCATCGTTTCTTCAAGCCATCTCAACTTATCACTACAACACAAACAAAATTAGAACTAAATAACAATACTTGATTGTTAAAAGACTCAACAACTTGACTGGACAGACCGACCTGCTCTGATACCACTAATGTAACACCCCAATTCTACCCCAAGTAATTAATCAATAAAATCAGAGTATAAATTTTTCCAACATAATCAGGATGTCACACTTTTCAACTTAAACACATAAACCTGTCATTGTTATTCAAAACAGATACATAACACTTTAAAGAGGGAAACTAACACAACGCATAATTTTTAGTCTTCAAACATAAACGACTTCATTAATCACGCAGCGGAATCATAATATTTTTTCACATAAGACATAACATCTTTTGAGTCAGAAATAACATTAACATAATAAACTCCTCAATCAACGACAAAAATTCAACATTAAAACAATAGAGTAAGACAAGTGTCCATTTTCCCTGAGTGCTACATATTAGAGCAATGACACCAAACTTGAACTAAAAACAGTAACAACTACTCCTCCTTGTTACATGCATGTTACCAATATATAGGCAACGGCGAAACAAATGAAAAGGGTGAGATATCAAACTATATAATTAAGATCATGATAAATAATATATAGTTAGAATTATATAAAAACCACCATTTTTCAATCTCGCAACCAATCAACAACAAACACAATTCGATCGCACAATAACGTAATTATGAGATATGATATGTAACTTAACAAATGCAGATACATGTGGTACCATCAGAGGAAAACTCCCAACATAATCAACTGCCAGTTTACCGAGGCATCAAGGCGTAAGCCTTCAACGTAATCAACTTTTGCCCCCAACGACCAATGTTTTTTTTTCCAACAAAGGCCAACATAATATGCAATGTATGTATGCGACAATCATATATGGCATATAACAACAACACCAACAACCAACAACTTAGGATAACAAATCAACTTTAAACGATAAACAACTTTCAACAACAACAACTTTCGACAACAACAACAATACCTGGTTCAACAATTACCCAATATTACACACGGAAAACCACATCGATTCATCAAAATTTCACCTACTATGTTTAAAAATATTTTTATATGATAGATCATAATTTTAGCTTTCCAACGGTCCAAACGACAATTATATCAGAGTTACGGTTGCAAAGATATGACCAAAACAGTTTTCAAAGGTAGTTTTCATTTTTTTGTATAGTGTGTATCGATACATAAGCCCATGTGTCGACTCATCCTTTAAAATTTACAATTTTTTAAACATCATGTATCGATACATAAGTCGTATGGGTCAACTCATACTAAGTTTCAACTTCTATTTTTGGAACTCAACACAACATGTATCGACTCATAGTTGTATGTGTCAACACATACATCCTTCCAGATTCTATTTTCTCAAAATTAACACTCATGTGTCGACCCATAGCTGTATGTGTCGATGTATACTGAGTTTCACATCATGTATTAATACATAGCCTCTTATATCGACGTATACTGCATAAGAATTCATAAATATCAGTTTTTGCAACCCAAATTTACTCAAAACTTTGATTTACTGCCCCAGCATTCCATACATCTCAATCCAAACATCCCAATAGTCCAAATCAGCACATCATGGTTAATTACACACAAGTTTGTTCATCAATTTCCATGGATTATGAAGTATCAATTAAAAACTCATCCAACAACAACAAGACAAAAAACTAGCAAGATTATAAACCCTAACTACCTATCATTTATCATATTCTCAATTAGAGAACAAGAACCCCACCCTTACCTCGTGAATCGGAGGTTGATTGCATAGAGATGGAGGTTTTCCCTAGCCAAGCTTCATTTCTACTCTTCTCTTCCTTTTTCCCCAAAAAGCTCTTTTTCTCCTCTACTCATAAAATAACCCTTTCCTCTCTTCTATTCTACTTCTCTTAAATAATAACCTTCTTATTATTATTATTCTTATTAATATTATTAGTATTCCAATAACTTATTTTAATTAATCACCCAATAATCATATAATGACTTAAATTGGCATTCTACACTATTACACATTATTCGGAAAAATATACGAAAACATTAAATTAAACAAATAATTGAATAGTTAAATAATTAAATAATTAAATAATAAAATAATTCGGGTGTTACAACTCCCACAATCACATCAGTGATAATAACAAAATACCAAAACAGAAGAACATACTTCCAATTACACACAATCCACTCTTAGCTTAAAAGCTCACGAGTGATCGACAATGATCAATGAACAATCTTTCAAATGATATTTGTGACAAAACTAGGCATTGGTTCCAGTGGGTGTGCCAGTTTGTTTACCTTAGAATTTGACACACAACAGTTAATATTCCAAAAAAATAGGACATTTTGGTTACTCACATGATCAACTAGATTAATCCTAGGACATGTGTTTAGTTTTATGATGTTTTGATAATCTTTATCCTTTCGAATATATTATTAATTATGTCAGTATTTGCTAAAACTATGCAAAGTAATACTAGAAAATAAAATATTTCGACTGGAATGTAGAATAAATTAAAAGAACTTTTGTAAAGATAAATTGTCTATTTAAATAAACTTAGTGATTCATACGTGCATTCTCGTAACTCTTTTCTCAGTAAACGTTGCTACTTCGAGTGAAATTGAGTATTTCTACAAAATTGAACACACTAAAATTCTAACACTAAGATTCTTATTTTTACTAATTCGACCATAACACTCCCCTTCTAAAATAGTGCCACGTTCGATGTTTGCATGAAGCCTGAGAATTTGAATAGTTCGAATGCTCAGGCTTCCACGCGTCTTTCTGAATAGGATTAAATCTTTTGAATTCAAATCTCCTTCCTCTTCGAAGCACTAAACTAATCAACATGACTGTTGAAGTATGCTTCGTTGAATACAAATATTTTAAAACCCATTTTTCTATCGAAATAAGGTTTTTTCTAAGTCTTAGCAAAGTTAAACTTATTCACGAGCTTGTTAGTTGAACATCATGAAATAATCTCATATTTCTTGTTTACTTAGCTTTCTTTCGACATCTTCCATTTCACTTTAATATATCCATGTGGTCAAAATTATCAGCTACCAACCTCCTACTAGAAGACGATGTAACACCCCGATTCTACCCCACGTATTCGTTTAATTTAAATCAGAGTATAACAATTTCAGGATGTCACAATTCTCAATGTAAACACAAAATCATATCATTTTCATTCAACAGATACATAACACTCTTAATTTGTTTTCAACGTAAACAATTTCATTAGCTAGCAGCGAAATTCAAATAGTTTTTACAAAACATGGCATCTTATGATTATTTCAACAACAACAGTTCAACATAAAAATAACGGAATAGAAACAACGCGCATTTTCCCCGAGTGCTACGTATCAGAGCAAATGAAACCATACTCGAACTAACGGCTACTAACTCTTCATTCTTCATTACCTGCACGTTACCAATATAAAGGCAATGGCGAAAACAAGTAAAGGGTGAGATATCAAACCATATAATTGAGATTATTATAAACAATATATAGTTCAAAATCATATAATATCACCATTTTGTAATCACACGACTAATCAACGCTAACATGCAACTATTCCGTAACAACATATGATCATTCACAACAACGTAATTCAACACAACAAGATATCAATAACAACTTATATTCAACAACGCTTATCAAGCAATAACTTATATTCAACAACAATTGTACTAGACAACAATAACAACATATATCAACAGCAAGTTATATTAGACAGCAATAATAACATGTATCAATCGGCAACATGGACATCAACAACAACAACTCAAAACAGCAACAACAACGTAATCAACAAATCAAATGCGACGAAACTATGCAAATGCATATGGATCCATCGGAGTATAACTCCCAACATAAACAACTACAAGTAATTCTAAGGCATCAAGGCGTAAGCCTTCAACGTAAACAACATGCCCCTAACGGCTCAACGTGGTTTTGCCCCTCTCGGCTAAACATAATATGCAAATGTATGTATGCGATGAAATTAAACAACATACAACAACAACAACATAATCCACAACGGAAACCAACTTACAACATATTCATTTTTCCCCTTACGGGCAACGAAATCAACAACAACAACAACCATCAACCTTAGCTATCAAAGTCTCTACAACAACGTTCAACAATGACAACGACAGATTCACTTACTGAAACTATATCAAGTCATCCAAAAACTCACCTAATGTATCTAAAAACATTATTATAGGTTAACTCATGTTCCTAGCTTTCCAACGGTCCAAACGGCATCAAAATCAGAGTTACGGTCGCGAAGATACGACCAAAACAATTTTCCAGAATTATAGTTCTGTTTCTGTTCAGTATGAGCCAATACAAAACTCCATGCATCAATACAAAACCACTTGTATCGACGCATACAGCGTATGAGCCAGCTCATAGCTTTTCAAAATCCTGTTTTTCCAATTTCCTTCAGTATGAGTCGATGCATACAGGTTTTGTATCGATACAAAACTGACTTGTATCGATACATACCTCGTATGAGTCGATACAAGTCTTCCAAAACAACCCCATGAGCCGACACAAGTCCTTTTGTATTGATGCAAGCTGTTTTCATGCTTCTGGTTTTTAAACTCGTATCAGCTTGTATCGATACATAACTTTATGGATCGACTCATGCAGTGTGATTTCACCCAAAAACCAGTTTTCTCCAAATTGCACGATCCTATTGGGATTATTTGCAAACAGTAACTACAACATATCATCTAATAGCAGAATTATGCATCATTTTCAATCAATAACAACATTATACACAAAATAACAACAACTCTATATTCCAATTTGGGATTTTCTATGGTTAACCACATCGACATGACACAACCTAGCGAATCATACATCCCTAAGTATCAATTGCCCATCATATCCCCAATTATAGAGCAAGAACCCCACCATTACCTTGGATTGAAGGTTGCTCTAAGAATTCTTGATCGTTCCACTTTTCTCCGTCAAAATCCTCGTTCCTCTTTGGTCTGCAGTTTCTCTTTTCACGTCCTATTCTCCCAAAAGCCAAAAACCCTTATTCTTTACTGCAACCTAATTCTTTTATTTCTTTTTAATCCAATACTAATAATAATAATACTATTATTCCTTAATGGGCCAACTAATTAACACCTCCCACATTATTTCTCACACCACCACTAAATCCATCTTTTAATCAAATAATAATTCTATAATAATATTATTTCTAATATTATTTCTCCAATTAAACCGGCTATCTCTCAACTATCAACTCAACCGCTCAACCAACATATTAATCCAATAATAAAATACTTCAATAATTTAATTTACTAATTAATTAAATTTGAGGCGTTACAACTCTCCCTCACTTAGGATATTTTCGTCCTCGAAAAGTCATCTGATACTATCATCCTTAACTTCACTTCTTAATTTAGCCTAAGTCGTGTTTTGGTTCTTACTTAGGTCGCTACATCCGCTGTCATAACCAGCCCAACAATATTCAAATCCAACACACGCATACTAATTATTCGATACAATCAGCAGTAACAACAGTATTAGCGAAGACACTATCAAGGAAAAACATTTACATCCAGTAAACTTGTCCTCACTTAATCGTCAGAGCGTCCAGCCAACGCAAACGCTTTCCCACCAGTTTGTGCCTTCTTTGGTTTCTGACACTGATTACTTAGGTGTCCCTCCTCACCACAATTGAAACAGATCACATCCTTATGTTTGCATTCAGAAATTGCATGTCCAAACTTACCACAACGGAAACACTTTTTCACATCAACACTATAAGCATAACTCTTATGACCGGCTTGTCCATATTTGAAACATACAACTTTAGTAGGAACGTCTCCCCCACTAGTTCTCTGACCATCATCCACTTCTAGTTTACTCTTACCGGTTGGAGCATCATAAGGCATACCACGGTTCTGTTGATTCTTGTCTCTCTTATCTGTAAGAAACTTGTGATGAGCATTGTTATCCTTCTCAAAGATCCTGCAACTATCAACCAAGTACGAAAAGACACGGATCTTCTAATAGCCAACAGTTTTCTTAATTTTCGAGCGCAACCCATTCTAAAACTTGATGCACTTGGAAAACTCAACACCTTCTCCATTAAAGTGTGGATAGAACTCAACTAGTTCCACAAACTTCGCAGCATACTCAGTCACAGACTTGTTTCCCTGCTTCAACTCAAGGAACTCGATCTATTTCTTACCCCGAACATCTTTAGGATAATACTTCCTTAGGAATTCTCTACGAAAAACAGCCCAAGTGATTTCCTCACCTGCAGCCTCCAATCTCTGACACGTTTCGAGCCACCAGTCGTCAGCCTCACTTGCTAACATATGCGTCCCATAACGAACCTTCCGTGGTTGGGTGCAATCCATTACGTGGAAGATCCTGTCGATTTCCTTCATCCAATCAAGTGCTCCATTAGGGTCATGCTTACCCTTGAACACTGGTGGATTCTCCCTCTGAAAATTCGCCAAACTACGAGATCCAACATTCTTGTCAGCATTCGGTTGATTCTGCATCACCTGAGCCATCGCTTCCAAAGCAGCAACAATCGCAGCATCGTTCCTTCCATCCATATCAACTTAAAACTGCAACACAATCCAAATTAGAACTACATAACAATACTCGATTGTTAAAAGACTCAACAACTTGGCTAGACGGACCGACATGCTCTGATACCACTATTGTAACACCCCGATTCTACCCCACGTATTCGTTTAATTTAAATCAGAGTATAACAATTTCAGGATTTCATAATTCTCAACGTAAACACAAAATCATATCCTTTTCATTCAACAGATACATAACACTCTTAACTAGTTTTCAACGTAAACAATTTCATTAGCTAGCAGCGGAATTCAAATAGTTTTTACAAAACAAAACATAGCATCTTATGATTATTTTAATAACATCAGTTCAACATAAAAATAACATAATAGAAACAACACACATTTTTCCCGAGTGCTACATATCAGAGCAAATGACACCATACTCGAACTAACGGCTACTAACTCTTCATTCTTCATTACCTGCACGTTACCAATATAAAGGCAACGAAACAAGTAAAGGGTGAGATATCAAACCATATAATTGAGATTATGATAAAAAATATATATAGTTCAAAATCATATAATATCACCATTTTGTAATCACACGACTAATCAATGCTAACACGCAACTATTTCGTAACAACATACGATCATTCACAACAACGTAATTCAACACAACAACATATCAACAACAACTTATATTCAACAACGCTTATCAAGCAGTAACTTATATTCAACAACAATTGTACTAGACAGCAATAACAACATATATCAACAACAAGTTATATTAGACAACAACGATAACATGTATCAACCGACAACATGGACATCAACAACAACAACTCAAAACAGCAACAACAACGTAATCAACAAATCAAATGCGACGTGACTATGCAAATGCCTGTGGATCCATCGGAGTATAACTACCAACGTAAACAACTACTAGTAATTCTGAGGCATCAAGGCGTAAGCCTTTAATGTAAACAACATGCACCCAACGGCTCAACGTGGTTTTGCCCCTCTCGGCTCAACATAATATGCAAATGTATGTATGCGATGAAATTAAATAGCATACAACAACAACGTAATCCACAACGGAAACCAACTTACAACATATTCATTTTGCCCCTTTCGGCCAACAAAATCAACAACAACAGCAACCATCAACCTTAGCTATCAAAGCCTCTACAACAACGTTCAACAATAACGATAACGACGGATTCACTTATGGAAATTATATCAAGTCATCCAAAAACTCACCTATTGTACCTAAAAACATTATTATAGGTTAACTATCTTTCCAAAGGGCCAAACGGCATCAAAATCGGAGTTACGGTCGCGAAGAACGACCAAAACAATTTTCCAGAATTATAGTTCTGTTTCTGTTCAGTATGAGCCAATACAAAACTCCATGCATTAATACAAAACCCACTTGTATCGACGCATACAGCGTATGAGCCAACTCATAGCTTTTAAAAATTCTGTTTTTCCAATTTTCTTCAGTATGAGTTGATGCATACAGGCTTTGTATCGATACAAAACTGACTTGTATCGATACATACCTCGTATGAGTCGATACAAGTCTTCCAAAATAACCCCATGAGCCGACACAAGTCCTTTTGTATCGATGCAAGCTGTTTTCATGCTTCTGGTTTTTAAACTCGTATCAGCTTGTATCGATACATAACTTTATGGATCGACTCATGCAGCGTGATTTCACCCAAAAACAAATTTTCTCCAAATTGCACGATCCTATTGGAATTATTTGCAAACAGTAACTATAACATATCATCTAATAGCATAATTATGCATCCTTTTCAATCAATAACAACATTATACACAAAATAACAACAATTCTATATTCCAATTTGGGATTTTCTACGGTTAACCACATCGACATGACACAACCTAGCGAATCATACATCCCTAACTACCAATTGCCCATCATATCCCCAATTATAGAGCAAGAACCCCACCCTTACCTTGGATTGAAGGTTGCTCTAAGAATTCTTGATCGTTCCACTTTTCTCCGTCAAAATCCCCATTCCTCTTTGGTCTGCAGTTTCTCTTTTCACGTTCTATTCTCCCAAAAGCCAAAAACCCTTATTCTTTACTGCAACCTAATTCTTTTATTTCTTTTTAATCCAATACCAATACTAATAATAATAATAATAATAATAATAATAATAATAATAATAATAATAATAATAATAATATTCCTTAATGGGCCAACTAATTAACACCTACCACATTATTTTTCACACCACCAATAAATCCAACTTTTAATCAAATAATAATTCTATAATAATATTATTTCTAATATTATTTCTCCAATTAAACCGGCTATCGCTCAACTATCAACTCAACCGCTCAAGCAACATATTAATCCAATAATAAAATACTTGAATAATTTAATTAACTAATTGATTAAATTTGAGGCGTTATAGACGAAGGTGGAGATGCACAAGTAGTTGAAACTCGTCTTCTACGGGAAGACGGAGGCAGAGATGGATGAGCCTCAAAACAAAAGGTGCTTGTGATGGTTGATTTTTTCCCTCCGAGCCAATGTGGACTGTGCAATCCAGTTGTGCATCAATATGTCTTGCCTAGCAGCTACAATGCCTATAGGTAAAGCATACAATCATTATACATACGAAACACAATGAAATCAAACAAAAAATACATATTGATAAATTTCGAAGATGCATCTCCAAATTTCGAGGATCAAAATGTTGAAAAAATCCAAAGATCAATCTCCAGAATGTTCTACAACTCAGAATATCGTTAATGGTGGAAATACAATCCCTCTGTACATCCAAAATAATGCATTGATCATTAAAACTACCTATCAAACATGTTGCTAATGTAAATAACTTATATAAACCACCTATTACATAACCTAATCCTTAATTTCTACAAATGTATATAGATAATAAAAAAGTTTAGAAAAATTCAAAACTTTCAAAATATGAGTTTAGTTATGTGTTGAGTGAGCTCTTTGATCGACTCGATTTTGATGGAAGAAGCTTTGAAGTTTGTTGAATTGTTTTGAGAGAATATGAGTTGAAATAGTTTGAGAAAATTGAGAGATTTATAATTTGAGAGTGTATTTTCAGAAGTGAGGAAAGAGAAAGGTCTAGCATCCTTTTTAATTAAGGAGCTTCCGAAAATGAATCTCCAAAATGTAAATCGAGATACACTATTTCTGCCATTTTTTAACACAAACTAGAGTCTGACTTATTATCATATATATTTGGATGCATCTAGAGATGTATCTCTGATTTTTAAGGATATTATTAGATTTTTAACGGATATTATTAGATTTTTAACGAAGATAGGGTAATAATTCTTAAAAAGTGGGTTAAACAATTTCCAAAACCATATTCAGTTATGGTAGTTGTATTTTGACCCGAATTTGAATATGTGGTATGCCACTTCTATTTTTGCATAGAAAACAACATCAATCATTTTCTTTGAATCGGGTGTATCCAAATTTTATTTATCAACTTAATGTGACACTGTGGAATGTCACATATGGTTTTTCAGCTTAATAACGAGCAACAACAATGAAGTCATCATTATCAAGAACTTGAACATCTTTTTCACCAACAAAATTCTCTCTACCCACTTCCTTCACCAAATTCACAAACTCTCTTCTCTTTTCAACAGGAACAGGAATATGTGGTAGCCTGAAAACTGGCCTAATAACTCCAAGTTGAGCAAGTGCAGTGTTCAAAGCAATCGGTGTAGGCACATGAAACAGCCAATCAAACAAAGGTGTTAACTTCGCATTCAAGGTAGGATTCTTACCTTCAAACTTGAGTTCCTTCATCAAACCAGGAATCAAGTTCCCTGCAACAGAGTGAAGTCCAGTAGCACCACATTCCCATCTAGCTTCATGGATTTCTTCATCGTTCCCGGTCCAAACATGAAGTCCTTTTCTCGGATACATCTTCACCCGATCGTTTCCTTTACACTCCTTGATGCCAACCAAATTAGAATTTTCAGCCAATTTCTCAACTACGCTAGGAGGAATATCATGAGCAGACCTGGTTGGTACGTTGTATATGATCACCGGCCAGATTGAAAGCACGCTGTTGTAGTGAGCAATCAAACCGTCTGTCGAGGTTTTCCCATAGTAAGGGTTTATATGCATTGCCGCATCCATTCCAACCGCAAAACCTTGCTCGGTGGCAGTAATTGCTTCTGATGTGCAGTTGCTTCCAGCATTGCCGATAACCTTAACTTTGTCCCCAAAAGAGTTGACTGTATGTGCTATAAGCATTATTTGTTCGTCCCAGGTCATTAAATAGCCTTCACCGGTTGTTCCAGCGACAAGGATACCTTCAACACCTTTTGCAATTTGCATGTTCACTAAGTTATCATATGTATCGAGATCGAATTGACCATTATCTAGATATGGAGTCTTGACAGCAGTTATCATTCTCAGACTCCTCAACTCTTCCATCGAGGTCCTGTAGAGATACATTCCAGTGGTATAAAGGAGAATAAATCAAACAACAAACAACACACCGAATAATCAAAACCACCTTTCTTTTACCCCTTTGGTGCTCATTGAGTAGTCAAAAGCTGGTAGAGCATCCGCCATTGGTGAAGACTTCCGGTATGAGGTGCTGCATGACATAAAAAAATATTAGTATGATTAAACCAACAACAATTTGGATTGATAGCTGAAAGATTTGCTATCTTTCTGCAGCATAGTGGATCCAAGTGTGCCAAACCAAAACCCCACAAGTATGAATTTGGGGTAACCTCACAGAAAGGGTTTAACAAAACATGGCGCTACTCCAAGTGGGAGCGTAGAAGCCATTCGTGCAGTGATTCTCTGTAGGATCAAGGATCGTTAAAGTACGGTTTGAGACTTAGCTCATTAAAATCACCAAAATCAATGATGAAGCAATTCACATGCATAGAACAGAATCTAATAAAAGAACTCATATCAAACACGTTCAATTAATATATAATCTATGAAAATAGATATGGAAATAAAATAAAGAGTTTATTGTTAATATGATAGAAAAAAAAACCAGAGCTTAATGGTGGTGAGTGAACGGGAAATTTGGGAAGTGAGTCCTCTCGACATGGTCATTTGGTGGATGAAGTTCCGAAACCGAAATTTTCAAAGTGGGGAAATGAAGAGGACAGAGAGCGGTGTGATGAATGGGACAAGTTCAAAATGAATTATAAAAAATTTGATCTGTTGTTGAAAATTTATATTGAATTATCGAAAATTTAGTTTGTACTTTTTAACCCAACTTTGTTGATGGATAATTTTGAAATTAATAAAATATGTTGGGTGTCAGGTATAATCTTAGGGTGGAAGGTAAAATTAATTAGATCTTAACATGACAGAAATCCATTAGAGTTTCATTTATGTCCTTCACCAAATCACCAAGTGACTCCTATCTTGCTCTTTTTTCTCGTTGCCTTGTCTTCCCATAGCTTGGACATATTAGTGAGCAATTTGCATTCTAAGCACACTACAATATCTCTTATTTTCATCTATCTCACCATGATCAACACATTATGCATCCCTTTCGCTTAAGTAGAGTTAGGGTTCATGTATCCTCTTCGAGACCATGTAAGTTCAAATATCGTATTACCCTCAATGGTGAATATCTCTCCCAAATTCCTATTCCCTTCTATTGCCAGGTTCGCATCAGTTTTGATAGTGACAGTACCTTTATAATTATGATCATAATTGTTTTTTGTTTTACCACCCTGCTTTTGCTTCATCCACTCTATGATAGTGTTGTTTGGATTTTTGTTGTTGTTGATATTGATTTGAGATAAATCTTATTGATATTTTCTTTCTCTTTTGCATATTAGTGCATCCACCTTCTTACTTTGCATTGTTGTTTGAGCTAAAAAATTTTCAAATGAGGCTTATCTGCTTTAGGATTTCAAAACATCAAAACTTAATGGTAAATTGACGTGAACATATTTATTCAGTGAGCATCTTGTTTACTGGGAAATCTGGTAAACAATCGTTAGTCCTCTAAACTAATGTAATACGGTGGGAGAACTGACTTGTTTGTTTTGCGTTTAATCGCAAATGTTGCGGATAGCAAGAGTCGCCACCAACTTTTCTTTTATCCAATTAAGGGAAGGCGAAAAGAATAGGAAAAGACCTTCGTTAGATTCTGAGTACGAGAGGCAGTTATGAAAAGGGAAGGTATTAGCACCTTTTCCATCCGTAGTTATCTACGGGCTCTTAATTGCTTAGCTCACTTTAAAAATTGCTTTTTGTGTGTGTGTTTGAAAATGTTTTTGAAAGAGGCATTTCTCTTTGACTTCGTAATGATTCTCGCTGGAATGTATACGAAGTGTTTGGAAATGTTTTATTTTGGAAAAGACTTTGTAATGATTCACGCTGGAATGTATACAAAGTGTTTGAAAAGTTTTTGAAAAGTGTGTGGTGTTAAAAGTATTTTGATATTTTTGAGCAAGCAAAAGAGTCTTATTACCTACTCAGAATGGTCGTTTCCATGTTATTTTGCTTTCCTCTAGAATAAGGCTATCCATACCATTAGTTGGTAGGTAATTTTATCCGTTGGATGTAAAGGGACATTCGAAAAGACATCAGATGGTCATAGAAGGCAACTTACAGGGATACCTTAGCATATTCGTAGGAATGATCATCACTTTTCGTAGGCAACAATCGAGGGACGAGATCATGTATTCGTAGGCAACATCGAGGGTCATCGAGGGACTATGATGTTTGTATCGAAGGGACGATGATGATATGTTTGTAAGCGTCTTAACTAAGATATTCCCACGTTTGAGGGACATGGCCATGTATTCATAAGGAAACAAGAGAGGATACCCTAAGGTGGGTGCATGTATGAAGAGTGTGTTGTATTCAGATATCTTATCTTGTGATTAGGGTTAGCTATGTTGATTGAATTAGTATTTCCATACATGCCTAGTTACTAGCAATTAATATGTGCTGAAAGTAAATTGCGGAAATGTAAAGTGCGGGAAAGTAAACCCTAGACTATTACATGGCTTTGGGGAAAATACATAATATAGGAGTGCAGAAAGTAAATCCTAATTAAGCTATTACATCCCATGAGTAGATACATAATATTGGAAAAAGTGCGAGAAATTAAAGCCCTAACTATTACAACATGTGAACAGTTACAATATTAAAAATAATTCCGCGAGAAGGATCGAATTGTAAATAATAAACAATAATGTTAGTAAAAAGAAAGTTTTGAGTTAAGAAAAAGTTTTAGGGTTAGTAAACCTAATTAAATTAGAAAAAATATTTTTTGGGAATTTTCTAGATTAATTTGATATGGAAAAAATAATTTAAAAGTCAATTTTCGATTAATTTACAATTAAATAAAACATGAGTGAAAAATAATATTTTTTTGATGAAAAAATTAAATTAGGGTTTTTGTAACCTAATTATGAAAAGAAATATTTTTTTGGTGATTTTTTAGTGTATTAAAAAAATGTTTGAAAGAAAATTAAATAAAATAGAAAATAATAGGAAAAATAGAAAAAATGGGTTAGTTTTTGCAAAGGGTACAAAAGAATGGGGTAGCCAGGGATCGAACCCTTGTCCCTGAGGTCACACGCGCGTTGCCTTACCACTGGACCAAGCCTGCAATCATGTTAGTAGCATGGAACAAAAAGATTATAAGGGAAATAATGTTTTGAATATGAAAATATAAAAAAAACGCGCCAAGGGGGTCATCGTTCCTGATTCAAATTTCCAGGCTTTTAGCTACGGTTTTCATCTGTTGTTATAGCCTTTACCTATAGACCGCTTCTGTAGCTAAATCCCTGCAAGAATCAAATCAGAAAAATACAAACGATAAATGAATTATGAGGCCATGGATCAACTCAGTTTGATCCTTTCAGTGTGATGAAGTCATTTGTTTCGTCTAATTTTCCCTAATTTGCAAAGCCCTAATTTCAAGCTTGGAACCCTAGCCATGGCAGATTCGTATTCCTGCATCTAAACTTGAATCAAACTATCCAGAAAGCATCAAAACATCAATACAAACACAAATATATGATCAAATCTTATTGAAAATGGATGGATAATTGAAATCGATTTTGAGTTTTGAAGAGCAAACCGTGATCTGGATATCGCGTTTATGGACGTATTGCTTGCTTGTGAGTATCTAGAATCGATCAGAGGATCACCAGGAAGCAATTAGAAGGCTTAGAATGGCTTGAATCGGGCTGAAACCTTGGCTGCTAGTTCCTTGAATGCCACGGTTTTTGCAAGCTTTTCTAGGGTTCTTGTGCCTTCAAAAATTCGTCCTTCAGGGTTTTTGCAAGCTTTTCTAGGGTTCTTGTGCTTTTCTATGAAGGAATTATATGCCAATCAATGAGAAAATATTTGATTTGGAGTAATAACAAATATTGCCTTTTTTGGATCAATTTCAATCAATTCTCTTGCCAATCTCAATAATTTAGAAATTGACAGCTTGTATGGCTTGCTTGGACCTCAAGAATGAAATAAAATCAACCTTGCAGTTAATGTTTTGATTTTATATCTTTTATTTTAATTAAATTGGTTTTTAAATGAATAAAAATTAAAAATAAATAAAAATAAAAGATAAAAGGCGTGGCCTTGGGCTTGGAGGTTCTAATTCAGATAAGAAACAAGTTTGAACCAAGAAAAGTTACGCCCATTTAGAAAAAAATTGATTTTTTCAAGTATTTCTCTTCATGCACCTCCTCAAAAATGCTCAACTTGTACAATTCGTATCTTGCTCAACTTTCCACATTTTTGGGTGTTCTTAGACTTTTTAGAAATCTCAAGATGTTCTCTAAACACTAATTTTTGTTTCATCATGATTGAAGTTTCCATGTTCATGAACACTTCTTTGCAAAAAGATGACTTTTTGTTGACTTTTAAAAAAGACCTGTAATATTTTGATCCATAACTTCCAAATGAAGCATTTCTAGCCTTAGCTTGTGAGACACGAAGTTGTAGAGAATGAAATTCCCTTCAAAATGAGATTTGGTGGAAAAATTTCTAATAAAGTATGTGAAAGTTATGCCTGGTCAAAGTTCTGTTGACTTTTGTCTGAAAATCCCTAATTTAGAAACTTTGAGTTTTGATCAAATCTTGACTTTTCTTGAGAAATCATGATCAACCCTTGATCAAATGATGAATATTACTTCAAAATATTGATGTTGACCCAAAACTATGAAGTTTGAATGTATGTTGACCACAATTGACTTTCTGTCCAATACAACTGATTTTCAACCATCTGAGCAATTGGATGAGCAAATTTGACTTGTAAGGCTTAAAACTTGACATGGTGATCCCTTGAAGCATATGATGAGGTATGATGACCACTTAGAGCACTGGAAATCCATTTTGATTTGAGAGGAGCAAAACCCTAGTTTGGATTGATTGCTTAGGAGAGGGTTTGTCTGGTCAACCCTTGAGAAATTCTTGAGTATGGAGAATGGAATTGTCTTGAGAGGTAGGAGGGAAAATTTTGGGGTATGACAACTAAATAATTTGGTAACTTAGAGGATCAACTAGATTGATCCTAGGACATTTGTCTAGGTTACTAAAATTAAATTTTTAATGGGGTTCATGTTTAACATTATTTTGTCGACAATATTACTAAGACTTTTAGAAGCATGAAATAAAGTAAGTTCAAATGAAAAGATTTAAATGATAAAAAATAAAGGTTTCGACTGGAAATGTAAGAAAATGTAAAGGAAATGCAGAGGAAATGTAAATGACTTGAAAGATAAAGGGTTTTGACTGAAAAGTAAAGAAATACTGGAAATGTTAAAAAGACTTGATATTTATAAAGTAGAATGATTCGAAAATAACAATGGTGTTTCTTATATGCACATTCTCTGCAATTCTTTTCTCTAACACTTGATACTTTGAGTATATTGAGTAATTTGTACAAATTGAACACACAGAATCCTACCATTAAGACTCCTGTTTATACTAATTCGATCCTAACGGTCTTTCTCTAAGAAAATGCCACGTTCGAAGTTTTGCATGTCCTTCGAATTCTCAGACTTTCACACGTCCTCCATGGATAATGTTTTAATTCAAATTTGAACTTGTTCCTCTTGTGAGTGCCAATTCTCCAATGTGTTCGAATTCAAATCTTCAAACGAATAGCTTAAATCTTTCGAATTATCTATCCTTCGAATCGAAGTAAACAACTTGGGCTTTTTGCTTGACTTTGCTCGAATAAGGCCCAAAATAGCAAAATAACTTCACTATCCTTCGATTTAGTTGATGTCGAAATTAGCAGCCAATAAATTGCCCCTCAAAAATGTGTATTTCGTTACATTGAGAAATATTCATTTTTGAATCATACCTTGAATTTCGATGTTCGCCAAAACTCATGATGATCACTTACTGTTATGACGTCATAAGCAATAATCACATTTTCAAAATATCTCTTCAGACGTGCGTGTAGCAGTTCCATCACTACCACCTAAAAATTAGTTTTCAAGGCGTAGAGTAACCTTTTTTCATCTTATAAAATGGAAACACGTGTCCCACTAACTCCTTGATGTAAATTTTTTTCAACTGCTACCAATCTATAAATACTTCATCTTCCCAAATTTCATACTTTAGTTTCTGCAACTTTCAAACCTCCAACGTATTTCAGAATAAACCCATCATCTTCTTCAAAAATCTTCAGCCACACACTAATTTATTCCAACAATGTCACCTCCCAAAAAGCAACAATCCTCTAAGAACAAGAAGGAGACTGGAACTTCAAAGGATCCTGCTTCACAAACCGAACTCACTAGTCATCTCATGACTTCTGGAAATTAAGAGTTCATATCAACCCCGAAGTTCACTCCTGAAAAGAAAGCCATTTACGCCTCCCATTTACTCATCCATTCTTCTTTATTTGATAAAACCTAGGTTTTATGGGTCCTTTGATTCCTGTTGGGAATTTAGAGAAATTTGTAGAGTTTTTTCCTACTGGGAAGGTGTTAGGCACCCAAAGCATCTACAGTACTCCGCAGGAACCTTTTTTTGAAAATTTGTATACGTGTGCTAAAAAAGCGTATATGTAGAAAATGGATGATGGGGGAGAAAAGAAGTATTTTTTTACAATTTTTGGTTTGATAGAACTTCCAATGAGTTCCAGGCCTACATACCAACAATGTAATATAATATTTTTATTAATAATTAAAAACTAATAATATAATATTCACTCTCCTTCATAATCAAACCACTCCATGATATCAATTTAAAAAGAAATAAAATTTTAAATAAATTAAATATTTTATCTATTTCTTGTTGGTTGTTTGTAACACTAGAAGTTTATGTTCCTATGCATGCAAGTTTTTTTCTCTAATTTCTAGTGTCGAGATTTCTAGTATGACATGGATTTTTTTTTAAAATACCAGTATTAGTTCATTGATATTGAATTTAAAAAAAATATAATTTAATATCGACAGGTTTAAAATGAATTATAAAAAATTTGATCCGTTTTCGAAAATTTATATTGAATTATCGGAAATTTAGTTTGTACTTTTTAACCCAACTTTGTTGATGGATAATTTTGAAATTAATAAAATATATGGGGTGTCAGGTTTAATCTTGAGGTATCAGGTTAAATTAATTAGATCTTAACATGACAAAAATCCATAAGAGTTTCGTTTATGTCCTTCGTCAAATCACTAAGTGAGTCCTATCTTGCTCTTTCCTCTCGTCGCCTTGTCTTCTCATAGCTTGGACATATTAGTGAGCAATTTGCATTCGGAGCACACTACAATATCTTTGATTTTCATCTATCTCACCATGATGAACACATTATGCATCCTTTTCGCTTAAGTAGAGTTAGGTTTCATGTAGCACTAGGCCCAAAAGTACTTTAGACAGCGCACTTTAGGTAGCGCTTTTTCCAAAAAGTGCTGCCTAAAGCAAAAAAAAACAAAACACGAAAAAAGTACGGAAAATACAGTAAAAGCGCTGCCTAAGGGGGGCCTTTAGACAATGCTTTTAAAAAGCGCTGCCTAAGGCGCACTTTAGACAACGCTTTGGAAAAGTGCTGCTTAAGGACCCTGTAACACGGTGAACTGACTTTGTAGGATTTTTGTATCCAAATGTGCGGATAGCAAGAGTCGCCACCGACTTTTATTTTTATCCAATTAAGGGAAGGTAAAAGTACAGAAAAAGACCTTCGTTTAGATTCTGAGTTCGGGAGAATGGTTATGAAAAGGGAAGGTATTAGCACCCCTTTCCATCCGCAGTTTATTCTACGGGCTCTTAGTTGCTCTAGATCACCTTTTAAAATTGCTTTCTGTGTGTTTGGAAAAATGTTTTGAAAAAGGCATTTCGCTTTGACTTTGTAATGACTCATGTAGGAGTGTATACAAAGTGTTCGAAAATGTTTCATTTTTGAAAAGTGTTTGAACTTTGAAAAAAAAGAGTGTGTGGTGTGAAAAGCATTTGGTAGAGCGAGCAACTAAAAGACTTATTACCCACTCAGAATTGGTCGTTTTCGTGCTTTTACGCTCCTTTAGAATAGCGCTAGCCGTACCATTAGTTGGTAGGTAGCTCCATTCGTTGGATGTAAGCGGGACATTCGAAGGGACATCGGATGGTCATAGAAGGCAACTTGTAGGAAGTATCCTAGCACATTCGAAGGGACTATCATCATTTTTCGTAGGCGACAATCGAGGGTCAAGATCATGTATTCGGAGGCGACATCGTGGGTCTTATGATCTTTGTGTCGAAGGGACTATGATGATTTGTTTGGAAGGCAACGGTGCTAGAATACCTCTACGTTCGAGGGACATGACTATTTGAATTCGTAAGGCAACGAGAGAGAATTACCCTAAGGGGTGCATGTGTGAAAGAAGTGTGTTGATTTCAGATATTTTATCTTGCAAATTAGTGGGCTAAGTTCGTTATTATCTTGCCATACACGCCTAGTTACTAGCAATTTATTGGGTGCGGAAAGTAAAATGCGGAATGTAAAGATGCGGAAAGATAAATGTCCTACGCTATTACATGGCTTTGGGGCAGATACATAATTTTAAAATGCGGAAAATAAAGACCTAATTTTAAACTATTACATCCCATATACAGTTACATTATTGAAAAATAAAATGAAAACGATAAAGAAACGTCTGAATTGGAAGAACCTGTGAAACAAACGAGAAATCGGAAAATATGAAATCGAAATAAGAGAAAATGTTAGAAAAAATGCAAATTTTTATATGAGAAAATTATTATATGCTGGAAATAATATAAATATGCTAAAATAATTTTTGGGATTTTTTTTTAGATGCAATTTAATAATTAAAAATGAATTTATAATGATTTAAATGCAAAATTATGAATAAAAATAAATATGCATGCAAAAATATATTTTTTAATTTTATAAATTAAATAAAGATTTTATAAAAGTAATGTAAAAAGAAAATTAATTTTGATGAATTTTAAATGCAGAAATAAAAAATATGAAAAGAAATTAAAATGTATGGAAAATATTAAAAATATGAAAATATGAAGAAATTGCAAACTTGTAAAAGAATGGTCCCAGCATGGTTCGAACAGGGGACCTGACCCTCAAACCTTGAAAACCAACGCCTTGACCAACTGAGCTGGCATGTTCTACTGTTTGGAAACGGAGTGAGTGGAATATACACGCGTTGCCTTTCCATTGCTTCCTCCTTCGCGCCAGACTTCGTCTTCAACCTTTCAAATATTTGAATTTTCAGCGTCGGCCATTGCTCGACGCTATGTCCCTGGCTACAATCAAAAATCCAGCATACATAATATAAATAAGTTCTAAAGGCATGGTTCGATTCCTGAGATCGTTCGAACACGATGGTATAGGTCCTATTGTCCAATTTTTCCATTTAAGCAAAGCCCTAAATCGAGCTCAGAAACCCTAGCTATGGTGTAACACGATTCAGGCCATGGAAATTCAATTGGCTTGCCCAGAAAGCTTGCAAACACATCACTAAACACAAAAACAACAACAAATCGAGTTAATAATGCATGAATGAAGGAATTCGAATTTTGAAAATTCAAGAACAAACCGATTTCAGTTTTCACGATTCTTGATGTTTTTTGGCAAAGTAAAGGTCTGAATCGATTCTGGAGATGTCAAGGAATGTGTTGGACACCTCAAAATCGATTGGAAACGGCTGGAAGTAGGATTGCCAATAGCTTGTGCACCACGGTTTTTTGAGCTTTGGAATAGGGTTTCTAAGGCAATTTTTTCGTTCTCTTTCGATTGGTATGCATCAGGTATAAGTACTGGAAGGATTTGGCATTGTTTTTGGTAAGAATCAATCACCATTCAATGAAAATCAATTTTGATTTTTGTACAAAATCAAATTTTCAAAATTTGATTAATTCTCAATCCAATCTTGCCAAATTGATCAATTTTCGAAAATTGCTGGCATTTGTAAGTTACTTGAGTCTCAAGGAAAGAATAAAATCAATCTTTGCAATTAATTTTAATTCTGTACTTTATTTTTAAATTTAATTTGCATTTAAATGAATAACTTACAAATTAAATAGAAAAATAAATTAAAAATCCGTGGCATTGGGCTTGGATATTCCTAATTGTATGAGGAATAAGTTTGGATGGAGAAAAAGCAAGCCCATTTGCAAAAAATTTGATTTTTAGAAGTATCTCTCTTTGTGCATTCTTTCAAAATTGCCCAACTTGTGAATGGTGTATCTTGCTCAATTTTCCACATTTTTGAGTGTTCTTGGTCTTTTTGGAAAGCTCTAAGAGTCCTCTAACCAACCTTTTTGGTCTCATCTCAATTGGAGTTTCCATGCTCAACATATATATTCAAAACAAAAAGTTGACTTTTTGTTGACTTTGAAAATGACTTGTAATGTTTTGAGCTATACCTCTCAAATGAAGCATTTTTTGGACATTCTTGTGAGACATGAAGTTGTAGAGAATTTAATTTCCTTCAAAACAAGAGGTGGTGGAAAAATTTCTGAGAAAGTATGAGAAAGTTATGATCAGTCAAAGTTCAGTTGACTTTTCACCTAGAAACCCTAATTTAGAAAGTTTGACTTTTGAGCAAATCTTGAGTTTTATTGATGAATCATGATCAACCCTTGATCAAATGATGAATGTAACTTCAAAATGAGGATGTTGACCAAAAATTATGAAGTTTGACTGTATGTTGACCACATTTGACTTTTTGTTCAATACAACTGATTTTCAACCATCTGAGCAATTGTCTGAGGAAACTTGATCTGTGAAGCTTGAAACTTGACATGGAGAATCTTTGAAGCATATGAGGAGGCATGAAGACCATTGGAGATGTTGGAAATTCATCTTGACTTGAGAGATACCAAACCCTAGTTTGGGTTGATTGTCTAAGAGAGAGTTTGTCTGATCAACTCTTGAGGAATCCTTGAGTATAGATGTATGAAATATCTTGAGTAGATGGAGGGCAAATTTTGGGGTATGACAGCTGCCCCTGTTCAATCTTCTTGTACTGGAGGGTTAGATTGACACGCTTGTCTTTCGTGACCTGGAGGAAGAAGATGATTGAACACTCGAGTACACCTGAAAATTTGCACTCGCGGTTGGCTGATGATGCGGGAACGGGCTTACAGATGCCATTTGGAGAAGCTGGGGAATGAGTCGTACGTTAGACTTGATATCAGGAGGATTGCTGGAAAGTGAGCCGCACGCTAGGTTCTGTGGGCGTTCCTGGAAAGGAAAGGAGATGGGCTTAAGATGCCATCCGGAGGGAATCATACGTTAGACTTCGTGTTCATTTTGAATGAAGTTATTGGCTTGTATTGATTTTTAACCATATATGCAGCATTTTGAAAGTGAAGCACTGTTGCCAAATAGTCGGAGATGGGCTTAAGATGCCATCCAAGGCAACTGATTCGTACGCTAGACTCTATAGTCACTGTTGATAATAAGGAATCAGAATAAATCTTCGTGCTGATTACTCTGAGGGAAATAGTAGTTGGCAAAAATGTGGATAACTTCCTTGTTGTGCATCGGGTGTTGATCCATTGCCTGTTATCGGAGGATAACCAGAGGCGGTCTTTCGGATAGTTTTCCCGTCGATCCGGGGCTTAATCCTGGACCAGTCGTCGGAGGACAACCAAGGGCGGTCTTTCAGATAGTTTTCCCGTCGATTCGGGGCTTAATCCTGGACCTGTTTGCGTCATAAGTGACTGTTACCTATTTTGGAGAAAACAAGAGAAACCTTGATAAAATATTCGTTATGCAAGTATGATGCATGGCGATGTATGAATGACATATGCATGAATTATGACTTTATGAGTAATGTATGAATGATAGATGTTGTTGTATTTCAAAACATATTCATCTTGAAGAAGATGCGGATGTTACATTTGAGGATTCCCGATTGGGGAATTGAGTAGGTGAGAACCCCGCTTTTGAAGGAAAAGAAAGATATCTGGATTCCTCCGATGCACTATCCGACCAAGTCTTGGGCCTAGATATTGTTGAGGAAGGTAGATTGAGAAGCTCGTTGTTGGAGATCTCATATATAGACCGAGGAGAATCTGGGAGGCGATCCGTTGGGGACCTTGTATGTAGATCCCGTGTGGAAATTTAGGAGGCGCCAGGGATTCGAGTGTAGATCTCATTGAAAGCAATTGATAGTTGTCGGGAGACCGAGCTGGAGAGTCGGGATCCTGTGATCTTTGGTGGGGATGAGGATGTAGTTTCCTCCGATGCACTATCGACCAAGTCTCGAGTCCGGATACCGCGGGAAGAGAGGAAGGGATGAGGATGTCCCTTGGGGATAAATACTTGACCGAGATGAGGTGTTTTGCTTGAAGATCGATGTAACATTGCTTGGTCAAGTGGAATTGCTGCTCGTGGATTCCTTTTGCTCTCTGGGAAGTTGTGTTGGTGACTTTTGTCGCCATCTCCATTCCCGAGCCTGTAGTAAGTACTTTTGTATGTTCACTTTTCATATGTTTGATTAGATTCTTATTGTCAAGTCGATAATCATTCAAAGCAAACGTTGGACTTATTGCAAACGACAACAATGAAAATTATAAAGAGAAAGAACTTGCATTTATTTGAAATGTATGGCCAAGTAGTTTTGTACACAAGAAAGGTAAAAAGCTATGCGGAAACAATCTCGTTAAGTTCCAACTGTACTAGTACTCATATATTTCAACTATCTCATCTCCTCGTCAAGAGAAAGTGAATGAATTGATCTTCGCCACTTGAATCTTGAATGCGATAGTAGTCAGAAACAGGTGATCTAGAAGAGACATAGTCGTGCGCTTGAATCCCTAACTTTTGCCTAGACCCCTTTCGGGTTTTACCACCGATACCCTTTTGCCCAAGCCTTTTCGATTTTCGATGTGTACATGTTTTGTATATATCCTTAACTTTTGCCCGAACCTTTTGGTTCGCCAGATCCTTATTTTGCCTAGGCGACCGACCTAGCGGGTCTCTTTTATCGTAGTATTTTTGACTATGTCTCGCTCACGTGGTGTGGGAAGTCTTCACCATCCATGGTGCTAAGTATCATAGCTCGCCGAAAATACTGTCTTGACTACAAATGGTCCCTCATAGGTGGGAGTCCATTTGCCCTGGATCACCTTGTGGAAGAATGATGCGCTGACTACTAGATCACCGACTGGTAGACTCGGTGCTTGACCTTCTTGTTAAATGCTCGATCATTCGTTTCGATAAATCATCCATGGCGATGGACGCGAGTCGCTTCTCATCAATCAATCCGTCAAGGCGATGCGGACCCAATCGTCTTCGCCTAACGCCTCGGAGGACTACGGTTGAGGGTATCCGAACCTCGATGGGTAAGGCGGCTTCCATACCGTATACAGAGAGAAGGGGTTGCCCTTTGGACGTTCGTGTTTGTACGATAACCATGAAGAGCAAATGGTAACATCTCATGCCAATCCTTGTAAGTCACGTCATCTTATAATCTTCTTAATGTTCTTGTTGGCGGCTTCCATGCGCCATTCATCTTTGGCCGATAAGGAGAAGAGTTGTGATGCTTGATCTTGAACTACGTGCAGAGTTCGGTGATCATTTTGTTGTTGAGATTAGAGCCGTTATCTCGTGATAATCCTTTCGAGTGCAATATCGATAAGATTGTGCTTGATGAATCGAGCCACTACATTCTTGGTAATGATGAACGAGGCTTACCCACTTGGTAAAGTAATCAATTGCCACAAGGATGAAACGATGTCCATTCGTGGGCTTGATTTCTCCAATCATGTCAATGCCCCACATTGCAAAAGGCCAAGGAGAAGTTAAAACATTCAGAGGTCGAGGTACGTGCACTTTGTCGGCATAACCGCACTTGTGACAAGATCGAGCATATCGGTGACAATCAGCTTCCATGGTGGACCAATAGGAGCCTGTTCTCAAAATCTTCTTAGCCATGGTGTGTCCATCGGAGTGGGTACCAAATGCCCTTCGTGTAGCTCTTCCATGATACGCATTTGTTTCTGGTCTACGAGTAAGCACAGATCGTGGTTAGCTTGTATAAGATGTCGTTGTTGAGGAAGAATTTAGATGCAAATCTTCTCATGAACTTCTTATCGTTAATGATGCCCCGCTGGATATTCCCGAGTCTCAAGATACCTCTTCACGTCATAGTACCAAGGTCTCTCTTCGTCAAGCTCATAACAATCGTTCGTCGAACTTCTCAATGATGATCCGGGGAGCCTCGTTGTCCCATCTAACCTTGAACATAGACGACATAGTAGCCAATGCGTCGCCAACCGATTCTCTTCTCGTGGAATATGATTGAAAGTAACTGCTCAAGTAGGGATCAAACTCGAACATGCTCTCGATACGGAATGAGATTCGGATGCTTCGTATCCACTCGCCTTTATCGTGATCACTAAAGCCGAGTCTCCATACACTTGTAAGAACTTGATTCTTAAGTCAATAGCGACTTTAAGACCCATGATGCACGCCGTACTCGGCCATGTTGTTAGTGCAATGAAACATAATCTGGCGGTGAAAGGCGTATGTCCGCGAGGATGTAATGATGGCGCCAACGCCATTGCCAAGTCGTTGAGGCTCCATCAAAACCATGGTCCATCGGGATCCTTGCTCAGTTCTTCGTCCGGCCCGGTTCTTCAATCTGTAACTAGTAGAACATCTTCATCGGAATTAACCGCAAAGACCGATAGTCATCTACGGCCATGAGCCAAATGATCGGCTACCACACTTCCTTTGATCGCTTTCGAGAAGTGTTTGGATGTCATATTCGGTCAAGATCATTTGCCATCTTGCTATTCTTCCGGAGAGAGCTGGTTTCTCAAATATGTATTTTATCGGATCCATCTTGAAATCAACAAGGTAGTGTGAGTCAACATATGCCTTAGTCGAGCATCCCAAGCCAAAGCGTTGCAAGTTTTCTCGAGTTGTGAGTATCTTGTTTCACAGTCGGTAAACTTTTTGCTAAGGTAGTATATTGCATGCTCTTTTCGACCAGACTCGTCATGTTGCCCCAACACACACCCCATTGAATTCTCTAACACCGTCAAGTACATGATAAGAGGTCTTCCTTCTTGGCATCGGGATAGGAGGATTCTAGGTACTCCTTGATTTTGTCAAAAGCGATCTAGCAATCGTCGTTCCATTCCACTACTTGATCTTTCTTAAGTAACTTGAAGATTGGCTCACAAGTAGCAGTTAGGTGTGCAATGAATCTAGCAATGTAATTCAATCGGCCCAAGAAACCTCGACTTCCTTCCGGTGCGGGAGTGGCATCTCTTGAATAGCTTTAACCTTGGCGGGTCAACCTCAATACCCCGACAACAAACCCTAGGAGTTTTCGGATCGACTCAAAGGTGCACTTGTTAGGATTAAGTCTCTTCAATCATCAAATAGTTTACGCAAATGATCAAGATGCTCTTCTTGGCTGTGATCGAGCTATCATGTCGTACATAGACCTCTATCTCGTGATGAATCATGTCATGAAACAATGTCACCAGCACGATACGCTTTGCAGCATAACCTTGTAAGAAAGTGCCCCACCGTAACGAAAGTAGTCTTCTCCATGTCTTGGAGCCATTTTGATCGATTGTAAGGAGAAACCATCCATGAAGGAGAAAACCTTATGTTGGCGGTATTGTCAACCAGAACATCAATATGAGGAAGTGGGAAATCATCTTTCGGACTTGCCTTGTTCAGATCTCTGTAATCCACACACATTCGTACTTACCATCCTTCTTAGGTACGGGTACCACATTTGCAACCCACTGGGGATAAGAGGTGTGACTAAGAAACCGGCTGAAGTTTCATAACTTGACTTTAATTTTCTCGACATCTCGGATATGACGAACCTTCATTTCACCGAGAAAACCTTCTTTTGTCGGCAATCGGTGTACCACAATATCAATGTCCAAACCAGGCATGTCTTCGTATGACCAAGCAAAAACCTCAATGTAGTCTCGTAGCATCCGAACCAATCTTTCTTTGACATTGTTCTCAAGACCCGCTCCTATCTTGATCTCTTTCTCTTCGTCGACCCAAATTCACAACCTCAACTTGCTCTTCGTGCGGTTGTATAACTCGCTCTTCTTGCTGTAGCAGTCTGGCAAGCTCTCCTGGCACTTCACAATCTTCCTCACTTTCGTCTTCGGCTTGGTAGATCGGATTATCGAAGTCATATTTAGCACTAGCATAGCTGTTATTAACGAGATTCGAGTGATTCACGTGTGTGTAAGAAACACATAGCTTTTTGAAGGGGTGATAAAGTAAAAGAAAGAAAACAAACAATTGAATGCAAAAGTCCAACGAATTTATTAAATGAAAATACGCAAACAACAGATAATAACCCTCGCAAACGAACCATGATGCCCCGGGCAAGGCACTAGGCTTTCAAAGTTTATTGTTCAAAACATAAATAAATACGAAAAGCAAAGCAAAACAAGAGCAATTACTCCTGACTAAAGGAGATTGGTATGAAGTCTTCGGTCTTCCAATTGCTGAGCCCTTTGTATGGAGCTGGGAAGATCCACTTGCTGATGTCGAAGTCGTTGTCGTTGTATTCTATAGCATGGATTCCACTCTGGCTGATGCGGAAAAGAAGTTGGCCGCACGTTCGCGTATCATCTTGACCCTTGATGGTGAAGCCTAGACCAGTCTTGTCAAATTTGAAAGGAAGATTAGGAGTGACCCCAAATAGAACTACCTTCGACAGACTGAGCGTCTTTCAGCGAGGCCATCCTAGGCGGAGCTTGTGTAGCTTCAGGAGTGGTGGGAGAGTCAACAGGCATGACTCTGGACATTGTTTCAAAAGCTTGACAGGGAGTCTCAAAGAATTCACCCTCCACCTCGAGGTATCGGAATGACTGTAGATGACTGACCATATACTCCTCTTCACCACATACTGTGACAACCTTCCCTTTCACCGGGTACTTCAACTTCTGATGTAAGGTAGAGGTAACGCCGCCCATGTATCAAGGCGTCCAAGTAGGCAAGAGTAAGCGGGGCGGATGTCCATGACAAAGAAAGTGGAGTCAAAAGTCGGGAACCGACTTTAACGAGTGAGCTCTCCAAGCACATCCGCTTAGAACCATCAAAAGCTCTCACAATAATGTCACTGGTCTCAGAACCAACCCTTTGATATCAAGTCGATCAAAAGTAGTCTTCGGAAGGATATTTAGAGCAGAACCGGTATCCACCAAAACGTGAGACAATGTAATGCCCTTGCATTCAAGAGATGTGCAAGGCTTTGTTGTGTTTCTTTCCCGGAGTCAAATCAAGATCGAGAAGCCTAGGCCGTTGTTGGCAGCCGCTAGCAATACAAACTTCAAACCGGTCAAGAGTAGTGTCTTGCAGACGTGAGCATTTTTCGAAACTTCACCAAGGCGTTAGCATGAGCCTCGAGCACAAGAGCGAGCAAGCATGGAGATCTTGGACGGAGTTTGTCCCAACTGTTCCACAACATTGTAGTCACTCTTCTTGATAATCTTCAGAATTTCCTCCATTTCTTGTTTGGAGGTGTCTTCAGCAACTTCCTTTGGTACTTCTGGCTGAGCAGGATGAGTTACTGGCTCTTTCCCACTAGCTTGGGGAATGGATTGAATAGCTGGAATGCGAGTTGGAGTCGCGGTGTCTTTTGGAGGAGAGATATCTGGAGAGAATACCCTTCCAGTTCTGGTCACCTTACTAGATCCGGTGATGTTGTCAATGTCAGGAATGGTAGCTTCAATAGTAAGGTATTCAATAGTCAGAGGGTCTTGCTTGACGCCATGATAGTAAACACCAGCTCCATAATTCCAAGGGATAGCCTTGTCAGAGGAATATGGAACTGGTCTTGGAGAAGTGATAATGAGAGGTGCCACTCTAGGCACAGGATCAGCCGAGGAAATCCTTATCGTATTAACATCAGCATAGTCTTCTGGAAAATCGTCACCCCATCCGGTTGCTTTAACATTTTCAATAGGAATCTTGTAACTTTCGGGAACAGTGTACTTCACCATGTAATCAAACTTTCCACTTGGCTGCCCCAAGGTATCCCACACAGATGGTGTGGTTTCGTTCACATCTTCGATCTTTAACTTAGACATATCTTCACACAGCTTCTGCACAGATGGTTTTAGAAATAGTATCTCACGGTTATTCATCATGCACTGAACACGTCTTCTCAACCAAGCACAACCATCGTGCAGACGGGCACCAACGACAATCCTCTGGGCATCCTGGATTGACACCGGCTTGCAGCAAATTCCTCTTAACAGTCATCAGAGGGATGGTCAGGTCATCTATGTTGAAGATGTAAGTATCGTCACCAACAGCATTGGAGCTCTTGTCATGGTTAGGCATAGCGCTGATCACATTTGAGTCTCAACGGAGGATCAAACTCAATCGCTTAGCTTGATCATATCCGAATCTTGTTCTTTGAGCCCAACAATCATCGCACTATGTCCCGGCTATTGGAGTGGTAAGCACACTTAGCATTTGGATTGTATCTGAGAGGAAGTGTTGACATTCGAGGAGGATCCCTCAAGGTAATCACCACGCGTTGTCTCGCCGAGGTTGCCGATGTAGGATCGAGATCAACCCCCCACGTATCGAGCGGTCGGTCTTGGCTCGGCTTTTCGACCATACACAAGATTTCTTTCTTACCACCAAAAGATCTCTTTGCGGATTTGAAGATGACTCTACATGGATCTTCCCACTGGATACCTTCAATACGCTTGTCAATATCTTCGGTGAACCCGATGAAGAATTTCCAATCAGATGATTGAAGAATGGGCCTGTTAGTGTCCCCATAAACATATCAACCAACTCCCTATTGGACAAGGGTGGTTGAACTCTGCCTGCTAAATCTCTCCATTTCTGAGCATACTCTTTGAACTTCTCATCACGACCCATAGACATGCTTTGTAGTTGCATGCGAGTGGGTGTCAATTCAGCATTGTACTCATACTGTCTGTAGAAAGCATCTGCCAAATCACTCCAAGTACGGATACGGTCATTCTCTAGCTGATAGTACCATTCCAATTGAGTTCCGGATAAGCTCTCTTGGAAATAGTGCATCCACAACTTTCTGTCATCAGTGTGGGGACTGATCTTCTGAACATAGGACTTCAAATGCAGCTTAGGGCAAGACATACCGTCATACTTAGCAAAATTAGGAACCTTGAACTTGGGAGGAATCACAACACCAGGAACAAGACTCAGATTGTCAAAATTCAACCCGGACATCTTCAGGTTTTCCACAACATTCAGACGGTCTTCAAGTTGCTTGTACTTGTCATCCTCATCAGAGTATTGGCCATCATCATAGTTCTTCTCGACTCATCGCTGCCTTCATCACCCTTGTTACTTTGTTCATCCTCCTTCTTGACACTTCCGAGAGCTCTATCCGATCGACCTCTTAGGACCACCTTTGTAGCGTCGCCCATGTTGAGGAGACCAACAACCTTCTTCTTCTCGTTGATGAGCTTTAGATCCTCTTGGCCTTGGACCAAGTGGTGAACATCTAAATCAAGCATTCGAGTTTGGAGATCTTTGATACTCAAGAGCCATTTCTGCTAAAATAAATAGCGAGCAAATGAGAAAACCAATCTCCAATGTACCTGTGATGCAATGTTATGCTATGATATGCAATGTTTATGCGAATGCAATGCAATGTTTTCAAGGACCTTAGAGATTTAAATTTGTTAGACAAGCAATGAACAAACATTTATTAGTACTCTTTTTATTCTTTTTCTTTTTAAGTACAAGAGATAGTTCAAAACAATAAAAGAAAACATAAACATCCTAAAGCTCTAAGTCTCCCATGGGCGCTTCCTCTTGGTGCCGATGTAGGCGTTGATGCTTCTCTCCTCGTGAAGTAGCTTGGTCAACTCTAACACTTTCTTCTCACTTGCATAGCACTGAGTTTCAAAGGTATCCCTTTCTTCTTTAAGTGAATCCGGATCTCTTCAAGTCTTCAAAATCGTAGGCATGTCGGGATGGAGAAGATAGGTATGTCACCTATAGCAACAGTTCCATAATTACCGGTAGAACAGAGTGAATGGCATCATGAGGTTTTGAGCTCGAGCTCGCACCCATTTGAGGTAAGGTTCCCAAGGAATGGGATTTTGGTGCCCCAAAGTCTTGGTATCGCCTTCTTTACCATGCTCCAAGCGTGTATGAACCTTCGGTAATTCGAGATCGTGGTTGTAGTCGAACACAACATCTTGGAGAAGCATATCATGTGGACCATCTTTTCGAGCAAAACCAAACTGACGTAGAGCTAAAGAAGGGTTGTAAGTAATACCTCCCCTTATACCAAGTAGCGGTACATTAGGGAATTCTCCACAACGCTCGATGAAGGTGAAGTCTTTTTGAGAGAAAAGATTCCAACGAATATCTGAATGAGAGAGTGACATCAATCTTTGAGACCATCTCAACCTTTGTTCATTCTTCAAAACTGATGGAGGAAGGTGCGAAATAAACCACCTTGAAAGTAATGGTATACAACACACGAGAGTTCCTTGTTTCTTAGTAGTACGAGTGTGGAGAGAATGTAGGATGTCTCCAAGTAAGGTAGGCACAGGATTGCGGGTAAGAAATAATTTGATGGTATTGATATCTATGAATTGATCCGAGTTAGGAAATAGAACCAAACCATAAATTAGCAAGGCCACAATGTTTTCAAATGCATGGAAACTCATAACTTTGAGGAATTCTCGGGCTTTCTTGATTAGAAACTTGGAAAGTAAACCCTTAACTCCGCTTCTTGTTTCCCAATTGGCTTCAATATCTGAACGCTTAAGATGTAAAGCGGATGCGATGTCCTCATATTTAGGAACCTTTTCTAAGCCGGTGAATGGCATTTGGTCAAGAATAGGTATCCCAAGTAGCTTAGAGAACTCTTCCAAGGTAGGAACCAACTGGTAATCTGGGAATGTAAAGCAATGGTGTTTCGGATCAAAGAACTGGAATAGGACATGCATCATATCTTCTTCAAAACCGGAGATAACCAAGTCGAGTAGATAACCATGCCTTTTGATGAACTGAGCATGGTCGGGAATTTCTGAAACCAATTCTTTGAGCTAAGAAGGTATACCCATAAAGTTGATTCGGATAGTCTTTCTAGAAGCCATAATTGCTACAAAACAGAGCAAAGATAAATCCCTAGGTCCTTGAAATAGTTAGAAATGATATGCAATGCGGATGATGTCATGATGTCATGTTTAGCACACACAAGCAATTCACACAATGAGCCTAGGTTTAAGGCTTGCATGAGGTATAGGTGATTACCCTACCAAAAGTTTGAGTTGGTTCATCCTGTCCTATAATAGTAACCGGGTTCTAGGAATCTCACATCATCGATCTTCTCGTAGGCGCTTATTTCAATACGACGCCAAGTGGTCGATCGAAAATATCCCAAAAGTCTCGATCTCAATGAGCGTAGCATCGAGTATCAACCAACCTTAGCACCAAAGCCGCCATCTCACTACCTTCTAATGGCTAAGATGGGTCAATTAAGGTTCTAAAAGTTTAGTTAGCGCTGATGACACCACGCAAGCCAAATATCTTCAACTTGGGAATGAAGAGTATCGGACAACCAAAGTGTCACGCTAACGTAGCCATCATGTTGACCGCTTAGTTATACGCCTAACGGTCGCAATGATCTAATGCTACTTACCTAAAAGGAAACCGGATCCGGTGTAGGATCCCCACAAATATAATACCCAAGCAACCCTTAAAGATAAAGCATACAAGTCAAACAAAAGCAATAAAGGTGATTTAGAAATCCCTAAGGCAATTCTCTCTTTAGGTCTCTCCTCAGAGTCGCCAGCCGTAATACGGTGAACTCGACTTTGTAGGATTTTGTATCCAAATGTGCGGATAGAAAGAGTCGCCACCGACTTTTATTTTTATCCAATTAAGGGAAGGTAAAAGTACGAAAAAGACCTTCGCTTAGATTCGGGAGAATGGTTATGAAAAGGAAGGTATTAGCACCCTTTCCATCCAGCTTATTCTACGGGCTCTTAGTTGCTGGATCACTTTTAAAATTGCTTTCGTGTGTTTGAAAAATGTTTTGAAAAAGGCATTTCGCTTTGACTTTGTAATGACTCATGTAGGAGTGTATGCAAAGTGTTCGAAATGTTTCATTTTTGAAAAGTGTTTGAACTTTGAAAAAAAAAGAGTGTGTGGTGTGAAAAGCATTTGGTAGAGCGAGCAACTAAAAGACTTATTACCCACTCAAAATTGGTCGTTTTCGTGCTTCTACGCTCCTTTAGAATAGCACTAGCCGTACCATTAGTTGGTAGGTAGCTCCATTCGTTGGATGTAAGCGGACATTCAAGGGACATCGGATGGTCATAAGGCAACTGTAGGAAGTATCCTAGCACATTCAAGGGACTATCATTTTTCGTAGGCGACAATCGAGGGTCAAGATCATGTATTCGGAGGCGACATCGTGGGTCTTATGATCTTTGTATCGAAGGGACTATGATGATTTGTTTGGAAGGCAACGGTGCTAGAATACCTCTACGTTCGAGGGACATGACTATTTGAATTGTAAACGAGAGAGAATTACCCTAAGGGGTGCATGTGTGAAAGAAGTGTGTTGATTTCAGATATTTTATCTTGCAAATTAGTGGGCTAAGTTCGTTATTATCTTGCCATACACGCCTAGTTACTAGCAATTTATTGGGTGCGGAAAGTAAAATGCGGAATGTAAAGATGCGGAAAGATAAATGTCCTACGCTATTACATGGCTTTGGGGCAGATACATAATTTTAAAATGCGGAAAATAAAGACCTAATTTTAAACTATTACATCCCATATACAGTTACATTATTGAAAAATAAAATGAAAACGATAAAGAAACGTCTGAATTGGAAGAACCTGTGAAACAAACGAGAAATCGGAAAATATGAAATCGAAATAAGAGAAAATGTTAGAAAAAATGCAAATTTTTATATGAGAAAATTATTATATGCTGGAAATAATATAAATATGCTAAAATAATTTTTGGGATTTTTTTTTAGATGCAATTTAATAATTAAAAATGAATTTATAATGATTTAAATGCAAAATTATGAATAAAAATAAATATGCATGCAAAAATATATTTTTTAATTTTATAAATTAAATAAAGATTTTATAAAAGTAATGTAAAAAGAAAATTAATTTTGATGAATTTTAAATGCAGAAATAAAAAATATGAAAAGAAATTAAAATGTATGGAAAATATTAAAAATATGAAAATATGAAGAAATTGCAAACTTGTAAAAGAATGGTCCCAGCATGGTTCGAACAGGGGACCTGACCCTCAAACCTTGAAAACCAACGCCTTGACCAACTGAGCTGGCATGTTCTACTGTTTGGAAACGGAGTGAGTGGAATATACACGCGTTGCCTTTCCATTGCTTCCTCCTTCGCGCCAGACTTCGTCTTCAACCTTTCAAATATTTGAATTTTCAGCGTCGGCCATTGCTCGACGCTATGTCCCTGGCTACAATCAAAAATCCAGCATACATAATATAAATAAGTTCTAAAGGCATGGTTCGATTCCTGAGATCGTTCCGAACACGATGGTATAGGTCCTATTGTCCAATTTTTCCATTTAAGCAAAGCCCTAAATCGAGCTCAGAAACCCTAGCTATGGTGTAACACGATTCAGGCCATGGAAATTCAATTGGCTTGCCCAGAAAGCTTGCAAACACATCACTAAACACAAAAACAACAACAAATCGAGTTAATAATGCATGAATGAAGGAATTCGAATTTTGAAAATTCAAGAACAAACCGATTTCAGTTTTCACGATTCTTGATGTTTTTTGGCAAAGTAAAGGTCTGAATCGATTCTGGAGATGTCAAGGAATGTGTTGGACACCTCAAAATCGATTGAAAACGGCTGGAAGTAGGATTGCCAATAGCTTGTGCACCACGGTTTTTTGAGCTTTGGAATAGGGTTTCTAAGGCAATTTTTTCGTTCTCTTTCGATTGGTATGCATCAGGTATAAGTACTGGAAGGATTTGGCATTGTTTTTGGTAAGAATCAATCACCATTCAATGAAAATCAATTTTGATTTTTGTACAAAATCAAATTTTCAAAATTTGATTAATTCTCAATCCAATCTTGCCAAATTGATCAATTTTCGAAAATTGCTGGCATTTGTAAGTTACTTGAGTCTCAAGGAAAGAATAAAATCAATCTTTGCAATTAATTTTAATTCTGTACTTTATTTTTAAATTTAATTTGCATTTAAATGAATAACTTACAAATTAAATAGAAAAATAAATTAAAAATCCGTGGCATTGGGCTTGGATATTCCTAATTGTATGAGGAATAAGTTTGGATGGAGAAAAAGCAAGCCCATTTGCAAAAAATTTGATTTTCAGAAGTATCTCTCTTTGTGCATTCTTTCAAAATTGCCCAACTTGTGAATGGTGTATCTTGCTCAATTTTCCACATTTTTGAGTGTTCTTGGTCTTTTTGGAAAGCTCTAAGAGTCCTCTAACCAACCTTTTTGGTCTCATCTCAATTGGAGTTTCCATGCTCAACATATATATTCAAAACAAAAAGTTGACTTTTTGTTGACTTTGAAAATGACTTGTAATGTTTTGAGCTATACCTCTCAAATGAAGCATTTTTTGGACATTCTTGTGAGACATGAAGTTGTAGAGAATTTAATTTCCTTCAAAACAAGAGGTGGTGGAAAAATTTCTGAGAAAGTATGAGAAAGTTATGATCAGTCAAATTTCAGTTGACTTTTCACCTAGAAACCCTAATTTAGAAAGTTTGACTTTTGAGCAAATCTTGAGTTTTATTGATGAATCATGATCAACCCTTGATCAAATGATGAATGTAACTTCAAAATGAGGATGTTGACCAAAAATTATGAAGTTTGACTGTATGTTGACCACATTTGACTTTTTGTTCAATACAACTGATTTTCAACCATCTGAGCAATTGTCTGAGGAAACTTGATCTGTGAAGCTTGAAACTTGACATGGAGAATCTTTGAAGCATATGAGGAGGCATGAAGACCATTGGAGATGTTGGAAATTCATCTTGACTTGAGAGATACCAAACCCTAGTTTGGGTTGATTGTCTAAGAGAGAGTTTGTCTGATCAACTCTTGAGGAATCCTTGAGTATATATGTATGAAACCTCTTGAGTAGATGGAGGGTAAATTTTGGGGTATGACAGGACCCCCTTAGAAAGCGCTTTTTAAAAGCGCTCTAAGGTTATTCAGAAAGCACTGCTAGAGCCCCCCATAGACAACGCTTTCTGAAAAAGCGCTGCCTAAGGTCTTTTTTTAAAAAATTAAAACATAAACCCTATTTTTGTTATTCTTCGTTCGTTCTGCAACCCTTCTCTTCTTCGTTTGTGTTTTGAAAAAGTGCTACTTCTTCTTCCTCCTTTTCTCCATCACTACATCTCCTCCCTCCGTCGAGCTCAGCTAACCAACACACGTGATTTTCTTCTTCTTCCTCCGTCGCCATTAACCCTTCACTCTTCTTCTTCTTCCTCCATCACCATAAACCCTTCGTCTTCTTCCATAGTGATACACCAGACACACATCCATCGCCAGAGCCCACAGTTTCTATCATCCAAACCTTCACCCACTACTCCCTCTGTCAGCTCAACCGCTACAACCTTCGTCTTCTACCACTAATACACTCCCTTCACAACTTCAACCATTCAGCAACAGTCTGCTACTTCAATCTTCAGGAAAACACTTTTCTCTTTGCATTGATACTCCCTCAATTTCGTCGATTTCTAAATTGTTAAGTTCGATATTGCATTTTGTTGAGTATATGCTGTGAAACAGTGTTAAGTCTCTAGAGATAATAGTTTGTGATTGTGATTCTATTAATCCGTCGAGTTCGATAATTTGCTGCAAAAATTTGTGATGAACTTTTGTGAATAAAGCTTGTGATAATATGTTATGTTATTCCATGTCTGGTCAGGAATATTGTCATTTTGTCTTGAAAATATTTTAACATGAGTTGTTGTGTTGTTAAAAAAATCATGCGATAACTTTTATGATGCTACAAAAATCTGCGTTGAAATGTTTCGATTTGTTGTGTTGATTATTTGATGCAATTTGGTTACAAAGAAATCACCACAACAAGTTTTCATTCCGCTTGTCCAACACCTCTTCTCAGTCGATACAGCCAAATTCACGGATTCATCTCACTCAATCAAACACGTCATAACTCTCGGCATAATCGGTAAATAATTTGTTTCTCTGGTATGCATTTTGCTGTATTATGGACCCCATTTGCTTTTGTTATGATTTCGATTTCGAATTGATGTTGTAGTGATTTAGTGTATGACATAGGCGGTTATAATGACCTTGGTTTTGTTAACATATGTTGTAGAAAGTGCTTTGTCAGTTTCGGTTTTAGATTGCTGCGACAAACTCTGCAAAGAAAACAATTTTAGTTTAATTTATTGTGTTACGGGTGTGAGCAATGTTGACCTATCTGAAATAAGTTAGATTATCTCTGAAACCTATTTGATATGGTAATAAGTTAGGTTTTCTAAACTCTTTGATCCATTTATTAATGTCTATAATAGTTTCGTTTCTTGATTTAGTTCGTTCGAAATTTTAAATTGATTGGTTTTGAAATTGGAACGGTGAGTTCGGTTATGGTGACGTTGTGAATTCCGCTTGCGTTGAACACTAGTTAGATATAATTTCATTGAGCATGATTGGATTTAGGTAGTTGCTTCCCAGATTTTGGTTTAGGGGTTTAGAACTTACTTTGAATTCGATTTTCCATGTTTCGAATGTGAATTGAATAATAACTTGAGTTTCTTTGGTTTTAGTTTCATTTGTGAATTGAAATTATTGAACTATCGATTACTTGGTTCTTGAATTGTTCATGTGCATTATATAAGTAACATTTTGATTGTATACCTTGTGATTACTAACTTGTGTGTGGTTTGAGCAATCTTATTTCGAGATAATTTCATTGAGCATTATTTGATTTAGGTAGTTGCTGCCCGAATTTTGGTTTAGGGGTTTAGAACTTACTTTGAATTCTATTTTCCATTTTTCGAATGTCAATTGAATAATAATATGAGTTTCTTTGGTTTTAGTATCATTTGTGAATTAAAATTATTGAACGATCGATTACTTGGTTATTTAATTGCTCATGTGCATCATATAAGTTTCATTTTGATTGTATACCTTGTGATTACTAACATGTTTATGGTTTGAGCAATCTTAGTTTGAGATAATTTCATTGAGCATGATTTGATTCAGGTAGTTGCTGCCCGAATTTTGGTTTAGGGGTTTAGAACTTACTTTGAATTCGATTTTCTATGTTTTGAATGTGAATTGAATAATAACTTGAGTTTATTTGGTTTTTGTTTCATTTGTGAATTGAAATTATTGAACCATCGATTACTTGGTTCTTGAATTATTCATGTGCATCATATAAGTTTCATTTTGATTGTATACCTTGTTATTACTAACTTATTTATGGTTTGAGAAATCTTAGTTCAAGATAATTTCATTGAGCATGATTTGATTTAGGTAGTTGCTGCCCAGATTTTGGTTTAGGGGCTTAGAACTTACTTTGAATTCGATTTTCCATGTTTCAAATGTGAATTGAATAATAACTTGAGTTTCTTTGGTTTTAGTTTCATTTGTGAATTGAAATTATTGAACGATCGATTACTTGGTTCTTGAATTGTTCATGTGCATCATATAAGTTTCATTTTGATTGTATACCTTGTGATTACTAACTTGTTTATGGTTTGAGCAATCTTAGTTCGAGATAATTTCATTGAGCATGATTTGATTTAGGTAGTTGCTGCTCGAATTTTGGTTTAGGGGCTTAGAACCTACTTTGAATTCGATTTTCCATGTTTCGAATGTGAATTGAATAATAACTTGAGTTTCTTTGGTTTTAGTTTCATTTGTGAATTGAAATTATTGAATGATTGAGGTTTCGAATTTGTGACATTCGGAACCGTGACATTTTGTATCGGTTTCCATTTGCTTTAAGTTTTTTTAGTCGAAATTATTAAGATCTCTCATGTAAGATAAGTGGCTTCCCGGAAATTGTTTTAGAGGTTATGACTTATCCCGGATGTTGTTTTATATGTTATTACTTATCCCGAATGTTGTTTTATATGTACAATGTAACACGGTGGGAGAACTGACTTGTTTTGTTTTGCGTATGATCGCAAATGTTGCGGATAGCAAGAGTCGCCACCGACTTTTCTTTTATCCAATTAAGGGAAGGTGAAAAGAATAGGAAAAGGCCTTCGTTAGATTCTGGGTAAGGGAGGTGATTATGAAAAGGGAAGGTGTTAGCACCCTTTCCATCCGTAGTTATCTACGGGCTCTTAATTGCTTTAGCTCACTTTATGACTTGCTTTTTTTTAGTGTGTGTTTGAAAATGTTTTTGAAAAGGCATTTCGCTTTGACTTCATAATGATTCACGCTGGAATGTATACGAAGTGTTTGGAAATGTTTAGTTTTTGGAAAAAGGACTTTGCAATAATTCACGCTGGAATGTATACAAAGTGTTTTGAAAAAAAGTGTGAGGTGTAAAAAGATGTTTTGATAGAGCAAGCAATTAAGAGTCTATTACCTACTCAGAACGGTCATTTCCGTGTCATTTTAATTTCCTTTAGAATAGCGCTATCCATACCATTAGTTGGTAGGTAACCCCATTCGTTGGATGTTAAAGGACATTTGAAGGGACATCAGATGGTCATAGAAGGCAACTTGTAGGAGTATCCTAGCACATTCGTAGGGACGATCATCACTTTTCGTAGATCGAGGGACTAGATCATGTATTCGTAGGCAACATCGAGGGTCATCGAGGGACTATGATCTTTAATTCGAAGGGACTATGATGATATGTTTGTAGGCAACCGTACTAAGATACCCCTACGTTCGAGGGACTTGACCATTTATTCGAAAGGCAACGAGAGAGAATACCCTAGGGGGTGCATGTGTGAAGAAAGTGTGCTGTATTCAGATATATTGATCTCGTGATTAGAGTTTACTATGTTGATTTTATCTTGCCATACACGCCTAGTTAATAGCAGCTTATAAGTGCGGAAAGTGAATTGTTGAAATGTAAAGTGCGACAAGTAAATCCTACGCTATTACATGGCTTTGGGGCAGTTACATAATTGAGAGAAAATGCGAGAAAATAATCCTAACTATTACAACCTGGAAGCAGTTACAATAATCGGAAAAAGAATAGAATTGCAAATAAGAGAAAATGTGTTAGTGAAAAGGTTTTTTAGTTAGGAAAAAAAGTTTAGGGTTAGCAAACCTAACTAGATGAGAAAATATTTTTTGGGAATTTTCTGGATTAATTTTAGCATATAAAAACAATTAAAAGTTAATTTTTCGATTAATTAACAATTAATTAAAATATGAATGAAAAATATTAGTTTTTAATGTTAAAAATTAAATAAGCATTTTTCTGACCTAAATGCAACAAGAAAATATTTTTTGTGATTTTTTAATGTATTAGAAAAATATTTGAAAAGAAATTAAATTGAATGGAAAAATAATGAAGAAAATAGGAAAATATGTTAGTTTTGAAAAGGTGTAAAAAAAAGAATACTGGAGCCAGGGATCGAACCAAGGCACTCTAGGTTAGACACGCGCTGCCTTTGTCACTGAGCCAACTGCAGTTTGTGTTAGGTATATGAAACAAAATGAATATAAGGGAAACAATTTCCTGAACGTTGAAGAAAACACGCGCCAAGGGGGTCATCGTCCCCAATTCAAATTTCTCAGGCTTTTACCTATGGTTTTCATCCGTAGCTAAAGCCTTTACCCACATATCGTTTTCTATAGCTACATCGCTGCAAAATCAAACCATTCATAATACACAAAATAAATTAACTTTGTGGGCATCAATCGATTGGAAATCCTTTTTTTAGTACGATGGTGGCTCTGGTTTTGACTAATTTTGGCTTAAACGAAAAGCCCTAAATCAAGGTTTTAAACCCTAGCCCTGGTGAATCCTTCGTTTTGTACCTAAGCTGCAATTAAACTATCCAGCTATGATCAAAACTTTATCACAAACACAAATAGATGGTTAAATCCAATTGATTATGCATGAAAATAAGAAAACGATTTGGAGTTAGAATGGTGCAAACCGTGATCGTGAATCCGTGATTTTGGATGTTTTGCTTGCTTGTGAGTATATAGAATCGATCAGAGGAACTCTAGGAATCGATTGGAAGGCTTAGAATGACTTAAATTGATCCAACACTATGGCTGCTAGTTGCTTGCAAGTCATGGTTTTTTGAAGGTTTTTTAGGGTTCTTTGAGGCTAGAAATTCGTCCTTGTGGAATTTGGAATCATTGTCTAGAGTGAATTAGGTCAAGAATTGTGAAGAAATATCATGCCAATCAATGAAAAAAATATTTGATTTGGAATCAAACCAAATATTTCCTTTTTGAGCCAATTTCAATCAAATCACTTGCCAATCTTCATTATTTCGAAATAATCAGATTAATTGGCTTGCTTGGACCTCAAGGATGAGAGAAAATCAATCTTGCACTTAATTTTTGATTTTATATCTTTTATTTTAATTAAATTGGTTTGAAATGAATAAAAATCCAAAATAAATAAAAAAATAAAAGATAAAAACGTGGCCTTGGGCTTGGAGGTTCCAATTCAGATAAGGAACAAGTTTGAATCAAGAAAAGATAGGCCCATTTGGAAAGTTTTTGATTTTCTCAAGTATTTCTCTTTATGCACCTCCTCAAAAATTCTCAACATGCACATCTTGTATCTTGCTCAATTTTTGACATTTTTGGGTGTTGTAACACGGTGAACTGACTTTGTAGAATTTTGTATCGCAAATGTGCGGATAGCAAGAGTCGCCACCGACTTTTCTTTTATCCAATTAAGGGAAGGTAAAAAGTATAGAAAAAGACCTTCGTTAGATTCGAGTAAGGGAGAAGGTTATGAAAAGGGAAGGTATTAGCACCCCTTTCCATCCGTAGTTATCTACGGGCTCTTAGTTGCTCTTAGATCACTTTAAAATTGTGCTTTCTGTGTGTTTGACAAAAATGCTTCGAGGGACGTGACCATTTGTATTCGTAAGGCATCGAGAGAGAATTACCCTAAGGGGTGCGTGTGTGAAAGAGTGTGTTGATTCAGATATGTTATCTTGAAAATTAGAGTGAGCTATTGTTCAATTTTATCTTGCCATACACGCCTAATTACTAACAGTTTATAGAGTGCGGAAATTAAAATGCGGGAATGTAAAGGTGCGGAAAGATAAATCCTACGCTATTACATGGCTTTGGGGCAGATACATAATTTAAACTTGCGGAAAATAAAAGCCCTAATTAAAACTATTACATCCCATAAGCAATTACATAATTGGAAAAAAGAAAAAACGATAAAGAGAAATCGTCCGAAACGGGATAACCTGTGAAAAGATGAGAAATCGGAAAATACGAGGAAATCGAATAAGAGAAAAATGTTAGTAAAAATGATAATTTTTAATGAGAAACATATTTCATGCTGGAAATAACATTAATATGCTAAAATAATTTTTTGGGATTTTTTGGAGTTATTTTAATAATTAAAAACTAATTAAATGTGATTTAAATGATAAATTAGAATAAAATAAAATATGCATGCAAAATAATATTTTTTAATTTTATAAATTAAATAAACATTTTCTAGAAATAATGCAAAAAGAAAAATATTTTTTTGGTGTTTTTAAATGCATGATAAAAAATTATGAAAAGAAATTAAAATGTATGAAAATATTAAATAAAACAAATATTAAAATATGAAAATGTTGCAAACTTGTAAAAATAACATGCCAAGGCTGGGATTCGAACTGATGACCCCTGGGTGGAAAACGCGTTGCCTTGCCAACTGAGCTGGAGTGCGTTACTGTTTGAAAACCGGAGCGAGTGAAGAAAGAACAAGTGTCACCTCCAGGCTGCATCGTCCCCGCGCCAAACTTCATCTTCTTCAATTCAAATTCTGGGAATTTTGCGTCGGCTTTGGTTCGACGCTATGACCCCTGCTAAATCAAAAATCACATACAGGTAATATAAATGAAATCTAAAGCCATGGTTCGATTCGTCTTGGTCCACTGATCATCCTGATGGCATCGGTTTGGTCCAATTTATCCTAATTAGAGAAGCCCTAAAACGTGATCTGAAACCTTAATCATGGCATATCATGTTTTTGGCCATGAAAACTCAATTGGATGACCCATAAAGCTTGTAAACCTTGTTCTAAGCACGAAACAAACATCAAAACACATTAATAATGCATGATAAATAGAATTCGAATTTCAAAAAAGTATGAACAAACCAAATCGTGATTTCTCAATTCTTGATGTTTTTGAGAGTTGTGAGGGTCTGGATCGATTCTAAAGACCTCAAGGAATGCAATGGAAGGCTTGGAATTGCCTAAATCAAGCAAAACTAGGGCTGCCAGTTGCTTGTATAGCACGGATTTTTTGAGCTTGAATAGGGTTTCTCCAGCCAATTTTTCTACCCTAATTCGTGTGGCATGTATTGTATATATATAGTAGATGGAATTGGAGCTGATTTGAGAAAGAATCAATCATCAATCAATGCAAAATATATTTGATTTTGTACCAAATCAAATTTTCTCTTTTTTGATCAATTTCAATCAAATTCTTGCCATATCCAATCAAATTTCAAAATTTGCTGGCTTTATTGAGTTGCTTGGATCTCAAGGAAGAGAGAAAAATCAAATTTGCAATTAATTTTGATTTTATACTTTATTTTTGAATTTAATTTGTATTTACATGAATAAAATACAAATTAAATAGGAAAATAAAATAAAAATTCGTGGCATTGGGCTTGGATATTCCTAATTGTATAAGGAACAAGTTTGGATGAAGAAAAAGTAAGCCCATTTGCAAAAATTTTGATTTTTGGAAGTATCTCTCTTTGTGCACTTCTTCAAAATTGCCCAACTTGTGAATGGTGTATCTTGCTAAATTTTCCATATTTTTGAGTGTTCTTGGACTTTTTAGAAAGCTCTAAGAGTCCTCTAACCAACCTCTTTGGTTTCATCTCAATTGGAGTTTCCATGCTCAATATATCTTCAAAACAAAATGTTGACTTTTTGTTGACTTTGAAAAGGACCTGTAATGTTTTGATCCATACTTTCCAAATGAAGCATTTTTTGAACATTCTTGTGAGACATGAAGTTGTATAGAATTGAATTTCCTTCAAAACAAGAGGTGGTGGAAAAGTTTCTGAGAAAGTATGAAGAGGTTATGTTCAGTCAAAGTTTGGTTGACTTTTCACTGAGAAACCCTAATTTAGAAAGTTGGACTTTTGAGCAAATCTTGAGTTTTCTTGATGAATCATGATCAACTCTTGATCAAATGATGAATGTAACTTCAAAATGAGGATATTGACCAAAAATCATGAAGTTTGATCGTATGTTGACCACAGCTGACTTTTTGTCCAATACAACCGATTTTCAAACCATCCGAGCAATTGTCCGAGGAAACTTGACTGTGAGGCTTGAAACTTTTCATGGAGAATCTTTGAAGCATATGAGGAGGCATGAAGGCCATTGAGACGGAAGTCCATCTTGATCGAGAAATGACAAACCCTAGTTTGGGTTGATTGTCAGGAGAGGGTTTGTCCGATCAACCTTTGAGGAATCCTTGAGTATGGATGTATGGAATGTCTTGAGAAGATGGAGGGAAAATTTTGGGGTATGATACTGCCCCTGCTCAATCTTCTTGTAATCGGAAGGGTTAGATTGGTACGCTCGCTTTCGTGACCGGAGGTAGAAGATGATTGAACACCGAGTACACTTGAAAATTTGCACGCTACCGTTGGTGATGATGCGGGAACGGGCTTACAGATGCCATTCGAGAAGGCGGAGACCTTGCTGGGAATGAGCCATACGCTAGACTCGAGGTTATTGATAGGAGAATTGACGGGATCTTAAGATGCCATCTAAGATCGATCAGATGTCCCTTGAAATGAAAGGAGCATGGGGATGAGCTTAAGATGCCATCCGGAGGGAGTCGTACGTTAGACTTTGTGCTCATCTTCGAATGAAGTTGTTGGTTTGTGTTGGTTTTTAACCAAATATGCAACATTCTGAAAGTGGAGAAATGTTGATAAGTAGTCGGAGATGGGCTTAAGATGCCACCCAAGGCAACTGAGTCGTCCGCTAGACTCTATAGTTGCTGTTGATAATAAGAAGGATTCAGAATAGATCTTCGTGCTGATTACTCTGAGGGGATAGTAATTGGCGAAGTGTGGACAGTTTCCCTGTTGTGCATCGGGTGTTGGTCCACTGCCTGTTATCGGAGGATAACTTGTGATCGCTCGATAGGTTTCCGTCCGGCTTCGTATTAATCCCGGATCCGTTGTCGGAGGATGACGAGGGTGGTCGTCGATAGTTTTCCGCCGGATTCGGTCTTAATCTCGGACCCGCCTGTAAACGACTTTCACCTGCTTTGGAGAAAACAAGAGAAACTTTGATAGGATATTGATTAGTCTTATGCAAAGTATGATGCATGAAGATGCGTATGAGTGACATATGCATATAATTATGACATTATGAGAAATGTATGAATGATAGATGTTGTGGTATTTCAAAACATATCCATCTTGAAGAAGATGGATGTTCGCTTGGAGATTTCGACTGCTTTGAGGATGGAAACCCGAGAAGAAAGATAACCTCAATTCCTCCGTGCACTATCCGACCAAGTCTTGAGCCCGTATATCGCTGAGGATGGTAAAGATACTGCCGAGGATCTTGTGTGTAGAACCCGTGGGGAGAATTCGGGGTACTCTACCGGGATTTTGTGTAAATCCATCGAGAGTATTTGGTAGTTGTTGGAGACCGGGTTAGAAGGATCTCGGAGCCCGCTTGTAATCTCCGATCGGGAATAAAGGTGTAGGTTTCTCCTGCACTATCTCCACCAAGTTTCCTATCCGACGCTGGGAAAATGGGATGTGTTGAGGATATCTTGTTGGGGATACTCTCGCTGGGACGGTGTTACCGTCAAGACGGGTGTAATCCCTAAGTTGAGTGGAATCACCGCTGGGACCGACGCGATCACCTGGGAAGGTTTATAGTGAGCAACATCTTTGTGGGGATCATTGCTCTGCAGGGGAGTGTTTTGGTGACTTTCGTCGTCATATCAATTCCTGGAGCCTGTAGCAATTACTTTTGCACGTTCACTTTTCGCATGCTTGTAAATAGATTTTTATTGTCAAATGCATATAATCATTCAAAGCAAACGTTGGACTTTATGCAAACAACAACAGTGAAAATTGTAAAGAGAAAGAAACTTGTATTTATTTGAAATGTGGCGTACGGCCAAGTAGTTTGTACACAAGAAAAGTAAAAAGCTATGCGGAAACAATCTCGTTAAGTTCCAACTATGCTAGTACTCATATATTTCAACTATCTCATCTCCTTGCACAAGAAAGTGAGTAGACCGATCTTCGCCATTTGAATCTTGAATGTCGATAGTAGTCTCAGATAGGTGATCCGAAGAGACATAGTCGACGCTTAAATCCCTAACTTTTTCCTAAATCGCCTTTTCGGTTTTCACCAATGGATACCTTTTGCCCAAGCCGCTTTTTAGGTTTTCGACCCGGTGTACATGTTTTGTATATATCCTTAACTTTGCCCGAACCCTTTGGTTCGCCAGATGCCCTTATTTTTGCCTAGGTCGCTTGACCTAGCGGGTCTTTTATGCATAGTATTTTTGACTATGTCAAGGCTCACTGTGGTGGGAAGTCTTCACCATCCATGGTGCTAAGAATCATAGTCCACGGAAAATATCGTTTGACTACAAATGGTCCCTCGTAGGTGGGAGTCCATTTGCCCTCGATCACCTTGTGGAAGGATAATGCACTTGACTACTAGATCACCGACTTGGTAGACCCTTGCTTGATTTTCTTGTTAAATGCCCGATCATTCGCTCGATAGATCCGTCCATGGCGTATGGACGCGAGTCATTTCTCATCAAGTTAACTGGTCAAGGCGAGTCTCGACCCAATCGCCTTCGCCTAACTCGCATCCCGAGGACTCGTCGAGGGAATCAACCTCAATGGGTAGGACCGCTTCCATACCGTACACAAGAGAGAAGGGGTTGCCCTGCCGATGTTCAGATCAGAAAGCGGTAACCATGAAGAGCAAATGGTAACATCTCATGCCAATCTTTGTAAGTCACCGCTATTTTCTGATAATCTTCTTAATGTTCTTGTTGGCGGCTTCCACGCCATTCATCTTAGGCCGATAAGGAGAAGAGTTGTGATGCTTGATCTTGAACTGCGTGCAAAGTTCGGTGATCATCTTTTTGTTGAGAATGGAGCCGTTATCTGTGATAATCCTTTCAGGAGTGTCATACCAACAGATAAGATTGTGTTTGATGAATCGAGCCACAACATTCTTGGTAATGATGCAAACGAGGTCGCCTCCACCCACTTGGTGAAATAGTCGATTGCCACAAGGATGAAATGATGTCCGTTGGAAGCGGTGGGCTTGATTTCTCCAATCATGTCAATGCCCCACATCGCGAAAGGCCAAGGAGCTGTTAGAATATCGAGGTACCGAGGTACGCACTTTGTCTCGCATAACCGCATTTGTGACAAGACCGAGCGAGCGGTGATAACCGCCCATGGTGGACCAATAGTAACATGTTCTCAAAATCTTCTTAGCCATCGATGTCCCACGGAGTGGTACCAAATGTTTCGTAACTCTTCCATGATACGCTCCGCTATTTTCCGGTCTACACAAATAAGTAAGCATAAATCGTGATTGCGCTTTGTATAAGATGCCGCTGTCGAGGAAGAATTTGGATGCAAATCTTCTCAAGAACTTTGTCGTTGATGACTACCCTCTGGATATTCCCCGAGTCTCAAGATACCTCTTCACGCCACAAGACCAAGGTTTCTCTCTGTATCCAACACAACAATATGCCGGTTCGCCAAACTTCCATGATGATCCTGGGAGCCTCGTTGTCCCATCTCGACCTTGAACATAGACGACATAGTAGCCAATGCGCCTACCAACCGATTCTCTCTCGTGGAATGTGATTGAAAGTGATCTCTTCAAGTAGGGATCAAACTCAAAACATGCTCTCGATATGGAATGAGATTCGGATGCTTCAGATCCCACTCGCCTTAATCTGATCGATCACCAAAGTCGAGTCTCCATACACTTGTAAGAACTTGATTCTTAAGTCAATGGCAACTTTAATACCCATAATGCACGCTCAGATTCGCCATGTTGTTATTGCAATCAAACATAATCAAGCGGTGAAAGGTGTGTCCATCAGGAGATGTAATGATGGCGCCAATGCCATTGCAAGTGCTTGAGGCTCCATCAAAGACCATGGTCCATCGGGATCCTTGTTCGTGTCCTTCGTCTGGTCTGGTTCTTCACAATCAGAATTATTAAAACATCTTCGCTAGAAATTGAATCGATATAGACCGATAGTCATCTACGGCTTGATGAGCCAAATGATCGGCTACTACACTTCCTTTGATCGCTCGAAGTGTATCGATGTCATATTCAACAAGATCATTTTCCATCTTGCTATTCTTCCCGAGAGATCTGGTTTCTCAAATATGTATTTTATCGGATCCATCTTGGAGATCAACAAGGTAGTGTGAGTCAACATATACTGCCTTAGTCGGCGAAAGCAGCCCAAGCCAAAGCGTTGCAAGTTTTCTCGAGTGTGAGTATCTTGTTTCACACGGTAAACTTTTGCTAAGGTAGTATATTGCGGCTCTTTCGACTGCATCGCCATGTTGCCCCAACACACACCCCATCGAGTTCTCTAACACCGCCAAGTACATGATAAGAGGTCTTCTTCGCAAAGTGCATCGTGATAGAGGGTTCTGTAGGTACTCCTTGATTTTGTCAAGCGATCCGCAATCGCTATTCCATTCTACCACTTGATCTTTCTTCAAGAACTTGAAGATTGGCTCATGTAGCAATTAAATGTGCAATGAATCTGCAATGTAGTTCAAATGGCCAAAGAAACCTCTCGACTTCCTTCTCGTGGATCCGCATTTCTTGAATAGCTTTAACCTTCGCTGGTCAACCTCAATACCTTTCCATCGACTACAAACCCTAGGAGTTTTCCTGATCCGACTCCAAAGGTGCACTTTGTAGGATTAAGTCTCACCAGTTTCAATCACAAATAGTTTCGAGATGATCAAGATGTTCTTCTTCACCGTGATCGAGCTATCATGTCGCCGACGAGACCTCTATCTCGTGATGAATCATGTCATGAAATAATGTCACCATAGCACGATAAGTGGCGCCGCGTTTTAGCCCAAACGGCATAACCTTGTAACAAAAGTGCCCCATCGTAACGAAGTAGTCTTCCATGTCTTCGGAGCCATTTTGATCTGATTGTAACCGAAGCCATCCATGAAGGAGAAAACTTTATGCGAAAGTGTGTTGTCAACCAAAATATCAATATGAGGAAGTGGGAAATCTTCTTTCTGACTTGCTTTGTCGTATCTCTCAATCCACACATTCTGTATTTTGCCATCCTTCTTAGGTACAGGCACCACATTAGCAACCCATTGCGGATAGGAAGTAACGACTAAGAAACCAGCGTTGAACTGCTTCATAACTTCGACTTTGATCTTCTCTGACATCTCAGGACGCATGCGACGAACCTTTCGCTTTCACCGAGAAAACCTTCTTTGTCGATAATCGTGCACCACAATATCAATGTTCAACTCGGCATGTCCTCGTATGACCAAGCAAAACTTCAATATAACTCGTAGTATCCGAACCAACCTTTCTTTGATACTGTTCTCAAGACCTGCTCCTATCTTGATCTCTTTTCTGTCTTCGTCAGTACCCAAATTCACAACCTCAACTTGCTCTTCGTGGTGGTTGTATAACTCTTCTTCTTGTTGTAGCAATCGACAAGTTCTCCGGCACTTCACAATCTTCCTCGCCTTCGCTTGGTAGATCGGATTATCAAGTCATATTTAGTAATAGCATAGTGTTATCAACTAGATTCGAGTGATTCTCAGTTGTATCACGTGGTGTGTGTAAGAAACACATAACTTTTGAAGGGTGATAAAGTAAAAGAAAGAAAGCAATAATCAATGCAAAAGTCCAACGATTTTATTGAATGAAAATATGCAAATGATGATAATAACCTCACAATGAGCCATGATGCCCGCAAGGCACTAGGCTTTAGAGTTTATTGTTCAAACATAGAAAATACGAAAAGCAAACAAAACAAGAGCAATTACTCCTGCTAAAGGAGATTGGTATGACGCCTTCGCCTTCCAATTGTCGAGCCCATGATCCGGAGTTGAAGATCCACTTGCTGATGTCGAAGTCGTTGTCGCTGCCTCTATAGCATGGATTCCACTGTTGATGGAAAGGATGTTGGCCGCACGTCATCATGTGTATCATCTTCCGACCCTTGATGGTGAAGCCTAAACCATTTGTCGATTTGAAAGGAAGATCGTGGAGTTGGCCCTAAATAGTATTACCTCCTCTTCAATGAGCCTTGAGCATCTTTCAATGAGGCCATCCTAGGCGTAACTTAGCAACTTCAGAGTAGGGAGAGTCAATGTGCATGACTGGGATTATTTCAAAAGCTTGACAGGAGTCTCAAAGAATTCACCCTCCATCTCGAGGTATCTGAATGACCGAGATGACCGACTATATATTCTTCTTCACCACATACCGTGAACAACCTTCCCTTTCATCGGGTACTTCACTCGATGTAAGGTAGTAAAGGCCTCATTCCATGTATCCAAGGGCCCAAGTAAGAGTAAGCCGGACGGATGTCCTGACAAAGAAAGTGGAATCAAAAGTCCGGGAACCGACTTTAAACAGTAGAATGAGCTCTCCGAGCATCGTTCGCTTAGAACCATCAAAAGCTCTTACAATAATGTCACCGGTTAGAACCAACCTTCGACATCGAGCCGATTAAAAGCGCCTTCGGAAGGATATTCGAGCGTAACCGTATCCACCAAAACATGAGATAATGTAACGCCCTTGCATTCAACAGTAGATGTGCAAGGCTTTGTGTTTCTTCCTAGGAGTCAATTGCATCGTAAGTTTAGTTGTTGGCAGCGCTAGCAATACAAACTTCAAACTGGTCGGTAGTAGGTTCTATGTGCACGTGAGCATTCTTCAAAAACTTCACCAAGGCGTTAGCATGAGCCTCAGAGCAAAGAGTGTGTTGGAGATCTTGGACTGAGTCCGTCTAACTGCCCACAACATTGTAGTCACTCTTCTTGATAATCTTCGCACTCTCTATTTCTTGTTCGAGGTGTCTTCAGAATCCTTTGGTACTTGGCCGAGGTGATGAGTCACCGGTTCTTTCCTCTAGCTTTGGGAGTGGATTGAATAATGGAATGCGAAATGGAGTCGCAGTGTCTTTAGGAGGAGCAATATTCAGAGAGAATACCCTTCCGCCGGGTCACCTTACTTGATCCTGATGTTGTCAATGTCGAATGGTAGCTTCAACGGTAAAATCTTCAATGGTTAGAGGGTCTTGCTTGACGCCATGATAGTAAACATCAGCTCCATAATTCCAAGGGATAGCCTTGTCAGAGGAATACGGAACTGGTCTTGGAGAAGTAATTATGAGAGGTGCCACTCTGGGTACAGAATCAGCAGAGGAAACTTATGGTGTTAACATCAAAGATAGTCTTCGGGGAAATCGTCACCCCATCCGGTTGCTTTAACATCTTCAATAGCGATCTTGTAGCTTTCAGGAACAGTGTACTTCACCATGTAATCATATTTTCCACGTGGCTGCCCCAAGGTATCCCACACGGATGGTGTTGTCTCATTCGTATTGTCGATCTTCAGCTTAGACATATCTTCACACAGCTTCTGCACAGGTGGTTTCAAAAATAGTATCTCACGGTTATTCATCATGCATCAACACGCCTCTCAACCAAGACAATAACTGCGTATGGGCACCAACGACAATTGGGCATCCCGGATTGACACCGCTTGCAATAAATTCTTCTTAATACCATCGAGGAATGGTCAAGTCATCTATGTTGAAAACATAAGTATCTTCTCCAACAAAGATTGGAACTCTTGTCATGGTTAGGCATAGCGTTGATCACATCTCTGAGTCTCAAGGAGGGTCAAACTTGATCCGCTTAGCTTCAATCATATCTTGAATCTTGTTCTTCAAGGCCCAACAATCATCAAGATGTCCGTGGCTATTGGAGTGGTAAGCACACTTAGCATTAGGATTGTATCTCGGAGAGAAAGTGTTGATGTTTTGAGGAGGATCCCTCAAGGTAATCAGCTCTTCTTTCAACATGTGTTGCAAGGCTTGCGACAATGGCATGTTGATCTTCAGAACTGCCTCGTGGCTGCTCGCTACGCTGTCTCGCTGAGGTCAGGCCGATGCAGGATCGAGATCACAACCGCCTCACGTGATTGAGCACGGTCAGTCTTGGCTCGGCTTTTCTGACCATACACAACATTAGTTTCTTTCTTACCACCAAAAGATCTCTTCGCAGCATTTGATGATGACTCCACATGAATCTTCCCACTTTATACCAAATTTCGCGTCATTGTTAATATCACTTCTGAACCCTTATCAAGAGTTTCCAATCAAATGATTGAAGAATGGGCCTAAAGTGTTCCCATAAACATATCAACCAACTCCCTATGGGACAAGGGTGGTTGAACTCGCCAAATCTCCATTTCGAGCATACTTTTCTTAATCACAACCCATAGATGTGCTCAGAATGCATGCGAGTGGGCGTTAATTGATTGACTCACATCGTCAGAGAAAGCATCACCAAATCACCCAAGTACGGATACGGTCATTTCAGCAGATAGTACCACTCCAATTGAGTTTCGACAAACTCTCTTGAAAATAGTGCATCCACAATTTTCGCCATCAATGGGATTGATCTTCCGACATAGGACTTCAAATGCAGCTGGACAAGAAATGCCATCATACTTGGAAAAGGTTGAACTTTAAACTTGGGAGGAATCACGACACTGTGAACAAGACTCGATCATCAAAATCATCCGACATCTTCGTATTTTCCACAGCATTCAGACGGTCTTCAAGTTGCTTGTACTTGTCATCTTCATCAGAGTACTGGCTATAGTCAGAGCGATCCTCTCCCTCTTTCTTAGGCTCACGCTGGTGTCATACCCCAAAATTTGCCCTCCATCTTCTCAAGATATTCCACACATCCATACTCAAGGATTCCTCAAGAGTTGATCAGACAAACTCCCTCCTAGACAATCAACCCAAACTAGGGTTTGACATTTCTCAGATTCAGATGGATTCCCAACATCTCCAATGGCCTTCATGCCTCCTCATATGCTTCAAAGATTCTCCATGTCAAGTTTCAAGCCTCACAAGTCAAGCTTCCTCAGACAATTGCTCAGATGGTTGAAAATCACCAGATTGGACAAAAGTCAATCGTGGTCAACATACAACAAACTTCATAATTTTTGGTCAACATCCTCATTTTGAAGTTACATTCATCATTTGATCAAGGTTTGATCATGATTCATCAAGAAAACTCAAGATTTTCTCAAAAGTCAACTTTCCAAATTAGGGAATTCAATTCTCTACAATTTCAGGTCTCACAAGAATGTTCAAAAAATGCTTCATTTGGAAGGTATGGATCAAAACATTACGTGTCCTTTTCAAAGTCAACAAAAGTCAACATTTTGTTTTGAAGATATATTGAGCATGGAAACTCTAATTGAGATGAAACCAAAGAGTTTATATAGGACTTTAGAGCTTTCAAAATGTGGAAAATTGAGCAAGATACACTATTCGTAAGTGGGCAATTTGGACAATTGCACAAAAGGAGATATTGGTCAAAATGAAATTTTTTCCAAATGGGCCTATAATCTTGTGATCCAAACTTGTTCATGATGATATTTGTGACCCATTAATGTTAATATGGTAATTTTCTATTTTATTAATTTATTTTTGAATTTTAAACCATTTAATTCAAATTTAAATTATATAAAATATGAAAACAAGATATTTTTTCAAGAGGATTGGATTTTGATCAAACTTGAGGTCCAAGATAGCCCATAACAATTGCCAAATTCGTGCTAGCCTCTTACATGGAAGGAAAATCAAATTTTTTCCAAAATTTGATTTTATTTGAAAAGAAATAAATGCACATTCAAGATCAAATATTTTTTCACTCCCTTTGCCATCCCAAATCACTCTATAAATACCCAGCATTACACACAACAAAGGACACGAAACCCTAGCCCTTACAACAACCAAAACTTTGTCAAAATTTTTCAAGAATCCTCAAAATTCGAATTTTGATTTTTAAAAGTTTCCAAAGCCATCCATCCCAACGTGTTCTAGAGGTTGAGTCGAATCAACCCTTGCTCAAGCCAAATCGTGATCAAGCCATCCAGCCTCACCTGTTTGAAATTTTCTTATTTTCGATTTTCATGTTTCATGCATCATTAACGCTTGTGTGTTCAGTATGGACTCGTGATGTTTAATAGGTAAGGAACAAACCATCTCATGCAAGCTTAAAGAAACAAAATGCCATGGTTAGGGCATTTCGAATGCTTGAATCGAATTGCCTTATACAAGTGTTTTTAGTCGAAACCAATAGCACCATTGGATTCGAAGGCTCGATTTAGGGGTAGGGTCCTCTTTCTGTTTATTTTATTTTTGCAGTTGAAAATCATATGGTTTCAGACGACCGAGCTGGGGTCTGCCGCGACTATTGACTCGGGCGAGGCATGCGTGGCGATTGGCTTCCGGCTTCTTCCAATGGACCCCACGCGTCGACTTGTTTTCAAACACATCCAGACGCCATCACTTATATTCAAATGATTTCGTTTTTTCCAACACCAGATGTCACTTGGCCTAGTGGTTAAAGCGTTGCCTGTGCAAAGATACTCCTCCAGGTCCCCTGTTCGAACCATGCCAGGACCAGATTTGTTTTTTCTCTTTACAAACTCAAACTATTTTCATATTTTCTTTTATTTAATATTTTACATGCATTTTAATTATTTTCAATATTTTTTATCATGCATTTAAAAAACATCAAAAAATATTTTTCTTTTTGCATTATTTTCAGAAAATGTTTATTTAATTTATAAAATTAAAAAATATTATTTTTGCATGCATATTTAATTTTATTTCTAATTTATCATTTAAATCACTTTTAATTAGTTTTTAATTATTAAATCGTCTCCAAAAAATCCCAAAAAATTATTTTAGCATATTAATGTTATTTCCAGCATAAAATATTTTTTTTCATTAAAAAATTTGCATTTTTACTAACATTTGTCTCTTGATCGATTTCCTTGTATTTTCCGATTTCTTATCTTCACAAAGTTATCCTGCTTCGGACGATTTCTCTTTATCGTTTTCTTTTTTCCAATAATGTAATTGCTTATGGGATGTAATAGTTTAATTAGGGCTTTTATTTTTTCCGCATTTTTAAATTATGTATCTGCCCCAAAGCCATGTAATAGCGTAGGATTTATCTTTCCGCACCTTTACATTCCCGCATTTTAATTTCCGCACCCTATAAACTGCTAGTAATTAGGCGTGTATGGCAAGATAAAATTGGACATACCTCACTCTAACTTCAAGATAAAAATACCTGAAATCAACACACTTTCACACGCGCACCCCTTAGGGTAATTCTCTCTCGTTGCCTTTACGAATTCAAATGGTCATGTCCTCGAACGAGAGGTATTCTAGCACCGCTGTTTTCAAAACAAATCATCATAGTCCCTTCGATACAAAGATCATAAGACCCACGATGTCGCCTCCGAATACATGATCTTGACCCGATTGCGCCTCACGAAAATGATGATAGTCCATTCGAATGTGATACTTCCTACAAGTTGCTTTCTATGACCATCCGATGTCCCTTCAATGTCCCGCTTACATCCAACGAACGGAGTTACCTACCAACTAATGGTATGGATAGCGCTATTCTAAAGGAACGAAATAACACGAAAACGACCAATTCGTAGGTAATAAGACTTTTAGTTGCTTTATCAAATACTTTTCACACCTCACACTTTTATCAAAGTTCAAACTCTTTTCAAAACAAACATTTCCAAACACTTTGTATACATTCCTACATGAATCATTACAAAGTCAAAGCGAAATGCCTTTTCAAAACATTTTAAACACACGTAAAGCACAAATTTTAAAGTGATCTAAGAGAAACTAAGAGTCCGTAGATAACTACGGATGAAAAGGGTGCTAATACCTTCCTTTTCATAACCTTTCCTTACTCGTAATCTAACGAAGGTCTTTTTCTCGTATTTTTACCTTCCCTTAATTGGATAAAAGAAAAGTTGGTGGCACTCTTTCTATTCGCACATTTATTTATACAAAATTCTACAAAGTCGGCCTTCAGACATGAATCGCGACTCACGAGACACCCTAAAAAGAGAGAATACCTTGTGGATTTCTAGATCACCTTTATTGCTCGTTGACTTGCTTGCTTTACGCTAAGGGTTGCTTGGTATTATATTTGTGGGGATCCTACACTGATCCGGCCTTTTAGGTAAGTAGCAATATAATCGCCGCGACCGCTAGACGATATCAAAACGGTCAACATGATGGCTACGTTAGTGACACTGGATGTCCCGATACTCTTCATTTCCAAGTTGAGGATAGTATTTGGCTTCCGTGGTGTCATCAAGCACTAACTAAACTTTTAGAACCTTAATTGATCCATCTTGGCCATTAAAAGGTGTTCAAGAAAGGTGACGCTCGAGGATGCGAACGTGAGTTCGGATCTTCCGCACGCAACGATTTAAATCTTTGATTTGTTTATAAAGATGTCATGAGCATCAAGCTTTATTATTTTCAACACAAGAAAGATGATTTAATGATTATGAAAAGGGAAAGTGAAATACCCTCAATTGATATTGGTATGGAATACTAGCGCAAACTAGACATAACGCATGGGGAGATTCGAGTAAGGGGATTGGTATATAAAGGGAATAGATGGAGCACCCTAAATATATGTAGTTATCTCAGCTTTATATATGAATATGTTTGATATGTTGTGTGTTTTTAATTGCTATTTCTATGATTGGGAAAGTTTCTCCTTTGGGATTTTAAGAAACAAAGAGATTATGTGGAATTCTAGGTTTTGTTATTATTGGCTCGCAAAGATCCGTGGATCTTCTCGCATACATATCCCCTAGTGGGAATCGAGCATTTGTAGCTCGGATCTACAAGGTTCTATGGTTTGTTTGGTCCGAGGAGATAGCAATTTGCTCGGCAAGGATGAGACTTGTGCTCACGATTCTCAAAAGGATGTTGAGAAAGTCGTAGCAATCGTAGTTCCACTTATGCTATGGAAAGCAACGGATGTTAGTAAGAGATGCATAAATGTCATCTTAATGAAAATGTATCTAATCTATTTCATCACATACACTTTTGAAAAGTTTGATTGATTAAAATCTTTCATCGTAAGTATTAGGTGTTTTGCTTGAGTATACAAGCGCTACCACTTACATGTTTAAGAAAGATGTTTGAAAAAGATGTTGAATCTTTTAACTGTAAGTATTGGGTGTTTTGTTTGAGTGTACAAGTTGCTACTACTCATCGTTAAGAGATGTTTTTGTTTGAAAAATGAAAAGTTTGAAAAGTTTTGAAAAGTTTTGATCGTATGTGATGTAATGGATGAGATACTTCTTCCATAGAGATGATAAATGTCTAAATCTTAGGAGAAATTGATTGGATTAAAGGGATGCTTTTAAGAAGCCCGTGGGTCCTTGTATTGTTAGCCCAAGAGGAGGCATCCGAGGGTCATCGAGGGTCCTTGTATGAAGCTCAAGAGGAAGCTAGGGTATGGTCGGCTTTGGCTTGAAAGGGATTTCACCGAGAAACCATCTTTTCTCAATAAGAGCAATTTCACCGGAAATTTTACTCGGGAATTTGAAAGTGATTTCACCAGAAACCATCCTTTCGTGGTTCTATCTTAGCGCTGGTGATTCTTTGTATTGGAAGCCCAATAGGAGGCGTTAAGAGATTCCTATCTCTTTCATTGTATGATGCCCAAGAGAAGGCTAAACTCAATGAGGAGTTCTTTGAACGAAGCCCAAGAGGAGGTCGACTCAACAGGGAGTGTTGTCTTATATGAAGCCTAAGCGGAGGCTAAACTCGTGAGGAGAGTTTCTTTGTATAAAGCCCAAGAGAAGGCTGACCCATGCCGGGATAAGTTATCTTGTATGAAGCCAAGCGAGGCTAAACTCAACCGGTGAGTGTTTGTATGAAGCCCAAGCGAGGCTAAACTCGGGAAACCTAATGATTAGTCTAATTGTTATGTTATATTAGATGTTGTATAAACAGTGTGTGTGTGTGATATGTATTCATAGGAGTTTATGAAGGAAATATTAACAATGCATGATGTTTATTTAGCAGTTTTATGAAATATAAACAAGTATCTGTGAAACGAACGCTTAAAACGAGCGAACTTGATTATTTACAAGTTTGAACTGTACAAGGAAATGAATATGTACATCGATGAGTTTTTATGTACGCACAAAGATGGATGTACATAGAGGTTGGGACTTACACCATAAGGAGGCCCATTGATTTGAAAACAACACAGGAATAATGTTTCTTTCAAATCAATGGTATTCAAAGCATGTAGATGAAAATGTAAATGATTGATCAAAGTTTATTCAGAAAAGGTATCTCAGATATGTACGTATAAAAAGTATTTGAAAAAAAGTATCTATGTTATGTACAGATGAAAGTTTTGTATGAAAAGTATTTGATATACGTAAAATATGTAATAAAAGACTATTTGAATATACACAAGTGATGTAAAACAAACGATCAAGTTTGTCTCAGATTGAGTATAAAAGAAATATTCAGATATGTACAGATGAAACTTTGTAAAAGTGTTTGAAAAAAGTTTGATATGTACAAAGAAATATTATGTACATAAAAGAATGTTATGAGACTTACACTCGTGATGGAGGCCCATTGGTTTAAAAGAAAATTTGTCAGAGAAAACTTCCTTAGAACCAATGGATTCGCCAGATAGACAAACGAATGAAAACAAATGAAAGAAATTTGTTTATGTTTGAATATCAACAATGATGATTTGAGTATGTACAAGTAAAACTAAATATGTACATAAAGGATTCGACTTACACCATAAGGGTGGCCCATGATCGATCGAGAAATTCAGAAAGAACGAATTTAGTTTTATCGCTTCAAATCGGATCGATCATGGTAAAAGATGCAAGTTTTGATGAAATGTTTTTGACAATGATTTGAAAATGTTTTGAAAATGTTTTGAAATGTTAAGTTCATTTATGAGAAGTTTTGAAAAAATCGAAGTCGAAACTTGAAAATTCACCTTCTAAGGAGGTTTGAAAAGTGTTCGAAACTGCTGCCCGATTAAAAATTAATCAGATGAAAATATTTTTGGATTTTTTTGACATAATCATAAAATATATATATTAAATGACAAGTGTACAAAAAATCATCTCAAAATGAGAAGTTTTGATTGGTCAAAAAAAATGTTGAAAGTTTGATGAAAACATGAAAAAAATGGAAGTTTGTTAAAAAGGAATGGTCTTGGTGGGTTTTGAACCCATGACCATGAGGTGGACCACGGGCAAGAAGAACTTAAGGCAAGCATACAACCACCGGCCAAACGCGCTGAGTTGTTTAGTGGATTAAAACACGCGTTGAAAAAGGATTGGATAATTTGAAAATTTAAAATGAAGAACAATGAAGAACACGCGCGAATTTCTGGGCTTGCATTTTGATTTTCAGAATTCCAATTTCAACCTAAAATCTTCGTTTCTTCATGAAATCCAACGATGTAAACATCAAAGTTGATCGATTTTGCACCACGAACATGATTATGGTTGTTAATTTCATTTATATTCAGTCTAGAATGATTTAGGTTTCGAAGAACATGATGAACCCTAAACTGAAAATCTTAAATTAAATGATGTATGTTGGATGATTGTTGGATTTTTTTGAGGGTTAAGGATCGTTAGAGGTGCAGAAAACAATTGGCCAACAGTTTTTGTCAAAAGAATCAATGAATCATGATATCACAGTTCATATGCTTACCTGAAAAAATGAGAATCGAGGAAGCTTAAATCGTGTTTTAACTTGTTTAAGGATTGCTACACCTTCATCGCATGTATGGAAGCTTTGTGGATGGCCATCTGCTCGAACTTGCTCCAATCTCTCCAACCAAGTCAACCTACAGTTAGCTCAAAACAAAACTCGAAATCGAGGTTAATGGTGTTACAGTCAGACTAGTGGTTTGATCATTCCTATGATGCATACCGATGATGTTTGGATGATCAAAACATAGTCGCTCAAGTCAAACCAAGAATTCAATGTTTAGGCGATTTTGAAAGTTTGAAAACATGAAAAGTGAAAATTGTTCTTAGCTTGATTTCAGTTTGATTTAAGTTATGGACAAGTTTGATTATGATCATGAAACATGTTGACACCAAATTTCATCATGTTTCCATTGAATTTTGAAAGTTGCAAGTTTTCTCAAAATGGTTATGTTACTTGATTTTGAAGAAAGAAGAAAGAACATGACTTTGCAATGTTTTGTGTTGATTTAGGCTTGAAATGTGATCCTTTTTATAGGCAAGAGGTTCTGAAAATGTTAGGCAAGAAGGACATGGCATTTGGTAATTCAAAGAAAGCTTAAGGGCAAGAAAGTTCAAAAGCAAAAGGAAGGTTCCTTTTTCACCATGTGTGAAATTATCCAACTTGATCCAATATTTCAATTATACTTCTCACTGATGTTTATCAGTTCATCCATCCACTTGGCAAGGTTAGAAAGCTTCTAGATGAAGAAACACAAAATGACCTATAATTTGATGTTTTGATCTTTGAAAATCAAGTTTCATGGAGCCTTATGTTTCAATTTCAAAAGTGTATCTAGACTCCATGGATTTGAGAGTTCTGGACATTTTGGAAAGATTTTTCCATGATCTACAACTTTCATGTTTTGATTTTTTCAAATTCAAATTGGAACTAGGTGAAAAATGGCTTGAAGTTTGAAAATGAGAAATTTCAACACTTAGAAAATTTCTAAGTATAGAAATTTTGACTTTTATTGACTTTTCCAAATTCTTTGATTTTTTATGATCATGATGGATCATGTGAAGTATTTTGATGATGGAAAAAGTTTTGTTTTGAAAATTTGACCAAAAGTCAAAGTTTGACTTTTTCTCGGCAGATGAAATTTCATCGATGTTTCAAAACGATCGATGAATTCTCGTGAACCTCCGTGATGTTTTGAATCCGTAAATTAGGTCAAGATGTTGTATCTAAGATATAATGACCAATCTCTATCCAAAAGTCAATATCGCTCAAAAATCGAGAATGCTCATGCTCGATCAAAACCCTAATTGGTCGATCCTCGATCGATCTATGAGAAAAATGGATATCCGAGGATTGAGGTCGATGATTTGATCAAGATAGATCAAATGGAGTGAGAAAATCTCAAACCCTAATTGGTTAGCTTTTGAATCGATGAAAATCGATGAAACCCTAATTTTGACTCGTGAATGCTATACCCGACACGCCGTTGAACTCGTTAGTTAGTGCAACAATGCAAATGTATGGTGGTATATTAGGTCAAAATTTGGGTATGACAGATGCCCTATTTAAGTTTCTTTAACCTGAGAGATGAAGATGAATATCTTCGCTTTGATAGGTGTAAAGAGACTTAAATATCGTACGCAAAATTTGGACCTAAGATACCAAAAATGGATGATGCAAAATGATTGCAAAAGTTTTACCAAAGGATATCAAAGAAATGACATAGTGAAGGGAATTTTGTGAATATGTCCTCTGGGGAAAGAATGATTCATGTATATGTGAATATCCTGCTTCGCTTTGGGAAACAAAGAGATTACCTTCCGCCTTTGTGACAATGTTTAAGGTAAGTGGAAATGATATTACCAATTATCACCTGTGATATAGTATGGTAATGGGTTTTGAAGATGTTACCAATTATCAAAGAAAGTGATAACTATAACAAGGTAAATCTTGGAATGAGGTTGTGGTACTACTTGTGAGTAATGATAGTGTTCTATCCAGAATGAACCGGAGAGAAAGAAGTTAATCAAGACATTGTTCCCAACGAGGGATAATCTCACCAAGTAGTATGATAGAGAAGGAAATGCATTTCCTGCTTGGGGACTTTGCCCGGGAAAAGGAAGACATATCCTTTCTGCTTTGGGAATCTCTGGGGAAAAAAGAAAAAGTATCTTTTCCGTTTGAGATATTCTATCGAACAGATTGTACTGTATGAGTAAATATGATTTACACCAGTTGATTTGGAAGCAAACATTTTGAGAGATGCAAAATGCAATGAATGATGCTATTATGTATGAATGTCATGAATGTTATATGCATGCTAACAATACTTGACAAAGACACTAAAGGGATATTTGGGAAAAGGACCACACAGCTCGAATAAATACTTGGTGAAAATTGCAAGAATGGTGCGTATATTCACTAATGAAGAATTTGAGTTGCATGTTTTACACTTTCCAAGAGAGGTATTTCATTGGCAACTTGATCGGAGATTCTTTTGATAAAAATACCGCCTTTGATGATTTCTCGATGAGGAGAAGATCAGAAAGCTGGCTTAATACTCCACCGATCAAACACTCTTGGAGAAACGGTAAAGTTATTTCCGTTCATAGTTTCAAAGGAGAATTTTGCTTTTGTTTCAAAATTTTGAAGTAAAATTCATTTAAAACATTTTAGTTTCAAAAGTGATTTTCACAATAAAAGCGTTATTTTGCAAAATGTAATAAAGTAGGAATTGCAAACAAAAGGCACAAGGCTCAAATTTATTGAATAGAATGGTAATCAGCCAAAAGCGTGATTCCATGAACTATTTACAAAAGTTGGAAATGATAATTTATTAGGAAAAGGCTACATTGAAAGCAAATAACCGCTACCATCCCTAACAACTTTGAATTCCAACTGTGCTTGTTGCTTCGGAAGAGTTGATTGAAGATCCGTTGATGGAAAATTCTTCATGTGGACAAAATACATCAATGCGCTATTTTGTCATTTTTTGTATCCTTGTTTTTGCCTAGATCGCCTTTTCGTGTTTTCGATCTATCGATAATTTCTGCTTATTGTTCTAATTTTTGCTTGGATCGCTTTTCGTGTTTTCAATCCACCGAGACGCTTTTTGCCTAAGCCGCCTTTTCGGTTTTCGACTTACCGAATGTTCTTTTGTTTTTAGACAAAGTATTTTTGATCACACAAGATTCACAGGATGCGGAGTTCATCACCGCCCATGGTTGTGAGAGTCATAGCACCGCCGAAAAGCTCCTTTTGACGATGTATGGCCTTTGTAGTTAGGAGTCCATTTGCCCCTAGAACTGCTTTGAAAAGATATAATCTTTTAAGCACGAGATCACCTTTCTAATTCACGAGGTCGAACCTTTTGTCGAAAGCTTTCTTCATTCTTCTTGATAAGCTTGTTCGTGACACGTGAGCGGTCAGCGCTTTTCTTCAATTAAGTTCAATTGGTCATATCGCTTGACACCATTCGCCTCGATAGCTTAGTTTCCATGAGAACTCTCATTGACGGGATCTCAACTTCTACGGGAGCACCGCCCATGCCGTATACTAGAGAAAAAGGAGTCACAAAGACGAGGCACGATACCCATGCAGAGCAAATGGCGCATTTCGCCGCCTTTGTAAGTGATGACCATTTTCGGATGATCTTTTTGATGTTCTTGTTGGCAAACAGCGCTCATCTTTGGCCGGTAAGGAGACGAAGTTATGATGCTCGATCTTGAATTCCTCACATAGTTCTTTCATCATTTTGTTGTTCAAGTTTGATCCATTGTCGTGAATGATCTTACTTGGAATTCCATATCAAATGAGGTTGTTCTTGATGAACCTCACAACCACTTGTCTTGTGACGCTGGCGAAGATGTCGTCGACCCATTTGGTGAAGTAATCAATACCACTAGAATGAAGCGATGTCCGCTGGACGCTTTTGGTTCAATCATTCCAATCATGTCAATGCCCCACATGGAGAAAGCCACGGAGAGGAGAGAACATGAGTAGAGTCTGAGGCACATGGATCTTATCGCAGAGATCCGCACTTGTGACATCTTTTGACGTGTTTGCAAAGAATCGATTCCATCATTATCCAATAGTATCCGCCTCAAGATTTTTCTAGACATTGCATGCCCATTTGAATGGGTTCCAAAGGAGCCTTCATGCACTTCATGGATGATCGTGTTCGCTTCTTGTCTCACGACGCATCAAGGTAACCATGTCGAAGTTTCTTTTTATAGAACATCTTCATTGAGGAAGAAATTCTGGAAAGCCTCCTTAGAGTTTTCTTATCCTTGTATGATGCCCTTTAGTGGGTACTCTCTGTTTTAGCGCCTAGAAATTTCATCTGGGATCTCTTCTTCAACTTCTTCTTCAGTGAATTCACAGGGAATTTCAAAGTTGAGAAAGAGTGTAGAGTTACTGCTTTCAATGGATTTGTCCATTTGTTTAACTGCATTTTGATTTATGTTTGATTAAAAAGTTTTATCATCATCATTTTTTTTTTGAAAGTTAATGTGAAAGTGTTGCAGATTATGATTTTTTAATTTTTTTTTTGAAGATTTTTTTTTTATGTTGTTTTTTTTTTATTATCATTTCCGAAAAAGGGTAAAAATGAAAATAAACACAGAGTGTGGAAACAAAACAACGCTTTATTTATGTTTCACAATATGAATCAGGCCCTAAATATAAACTCATTTGTCTGGGCAAGACAAAGAGAAATTATTTAAAAGCTAAACCCTATAAACATCTCTTCGCTTGGCGAAGCGAGAGTTCAAAACAAAAAGCAAAGATAAACTACTTAGAGCTATGAACATTAGTCCTAACTTCAATAAAGTTTCAATAGTGACGAACTCCTTGAAGTCGAGGTACTGGGTAATTTTCCGCTTGTTTAACCTCGAGTAAACTTTGATTGCTGGTCGAAAGGTGCTTTGAAGACTCGGACAATGGCTTTGCCTTTGGTGCTGTAAAGCAATCTTCTTGATTAATGATCGGAAGTAGAGATAGCCTTTGTACTTCCCGTTGATCTTTGTGTTGAACATCGGGATGTTCCTTCCATTTCTGAGGAAGAGACTCGTTGTCACGACACTTTCCGCATCGTATCCCGAATCATACTTGATCTTCAGTGATCATGTTGATGTAGTGGTAACCGTGATCCGGCTTGGTGAAATCCATGACGTGTTGAAACAGTAGATCTTCATTTGGGACCTCGATCCTGTTGATTAGTTTGAGAAGACGAGTATTCCTCTTCCGATCGACTAGGGTAGTCAAAGTCATCACCCCATCCCGTGGGTCGATATCTTCGATCCGGATTTTGAGCTCGCGCAAAGTATTTCACCATGTAGTCGATTTGCCACTTGGTTCTCCCAAGGTATCCAAACTTCAAGGACCGTGGATTTTCATGTTGTCATAGGACATGTCTTTGAATTGACTCCCTGCATATGATTCCTCTTCGAGACACATACTGTGGCTATTCAAATAAGTGCTCCATTCTTCGATTCGATGGATCATCTTCATCCTCTTCAATGGTTACAACATTAACCTCTTCAGGAACAGGTTTAAGAAACCTCCACTATGAAATACTTCCTTGATCGGGAAAGTGTTTCATCTTTCTGCTTTTCTTGGAGGATACGGTGTGAACCCAAGTCCCTTGCTTCATTCTTGATGTGTTTGATAACTTGTCCCCATCCCCGAGTATTGCCATCTTTCACCATTTGTGCCGCTTTATAAGAGATAGATGATCCTTTAGTAGATTCATCTTCTAACGGATTTTCCGGGAGATGCGCTTCAATGTCATTGGCAAGTGATGAAGGAGAAACGGATAGATGACTTACAAGTAAAGCTTGTTCACCGCCGATGGTCACCAACTTTCCATTTACCGTGGAATTTTAATTTCGATGGAGAGTAGAAGTTACCGCCCGCATCGTGGATCCAAGGTCTTCCTAGCAAGCAACTATACGCACTGGTACGCCCATGACTTGGAACGTAATTTTAGTGTGAGGCCAATTGTCATGGGAGATCAACTTCCCCAATAACCGACTTTCTCGATCCATCGAAAGCTCTTACTATGATGTCGTTGAACTTCATTGGCTCCTTTGTAAGCTAAATGAGCGAGCCGCTTTTGGCATTACGCTTAAAGATGAACCTATCCACCAATACATTGGATGGAATCGATCGAAAATCATCGATGTGCAAGGCCAAGTTATGATCTTTCCTTCTTCCTAAGTTCTTCGTCACTAAAACTCGATTATTGCAGTCGTTATGTTGGAGACGATCCCTCCAAATTGGTCCGTAGTCACATCGTGATCCACATAAGCCTGGTCTAGTACTCTCATCAAAGCTTCTTTGAGCTTCAGAAAGTTAAGGAGTAAAGACAAGATTGAAATTTTTGAAGGAGTATGCATCAATTGGTCTAACACTGATATTCTCTTCGATTAGTTTCAAGATCTCGCCAAAGTCTTTGATGTTGGTTCCATCAAGAGAACCAATGTTTGTACCTGGTTAACAATGGGAATCGCTGCGGATTCTCGTGAGGATATGTTAACTTGGTTTTGTTTAATGTGAGTCAAGGCGATTTTGGTAATGGAGCGTATCGCCCACTTCGCGCTACTCGTCCGATTTTTGTTATATTGACATTAATGGAAGTGTAGGTATGGGTTTCTCCTTCCCATCCTCTATCAAGGTTGCATTGTATCGTAAGGAATTGCTCTAGTAGAACCTGCACGGAACAGACCGTGGGCAAATCATCAAAGGAGATGTTGGAATGTTGGAACCATCACGCGATCTCCACATGCTCGTATGTTGAAACAAGGGATCACAACGCTTACTTCGGATTTTCCGAGTTGATATCTCGAGACTAAAAGCTCATGAAAATGCCCTATTGTATTTACGCCATGGTCATCTCGGTTTCAGATTTGTAAATCACCAAGAGTTAACAAATGTGAATATCCTTATGGTGGGACATCCATGGATATTCTTTGAATGATATAGCAAGTCGCATAATTGTGCTTAGTGAAGGTACCTTTTATCAGATGCTTCATGAAGATGCACTAAGTTTCCTTTGACTAAGTTTACATCGTGACAAGGTACCGCCTGTATTCCTTAGCATTAGATTCATCGAGTGTCCACTATGGTCGGAAGTGGATTGGCTTGCACATTCGGACTTGGTTTCAAGGAAAGAAGATTAGCCTTTACTAATCTTTGTACTTCGCCTTCAATGCTATGCAATGCTCAAGGTCATGGCCTCGTGCCCTTGGTGAAAAGGGCAAGACATGTCGCCTTTGTACCACCATGGTAGTTTTTCGTGGACCGAGGTGGTAACCTTGTTTGTATTAGATTCTTTCTATCGTAGGTAAAGTTCGTACGCCATGGAATCGGGTCGAACCGAGTGACCCGAGGCGCACGTTTTGCAGAAACCGCCGAGCGCTGACGAGGTCGTTGAAATTGTTGATTTTGTTGAAATTGCGGAGCACCCTCGGAGTTGTGTTGACAAGCTATGGCAGCTACCGTCATTGTTGAATGACATTTTGGTTTTCTGGATACCATTCCTACGCCATGTTCTTTTTCCTTGGGAAACCGGTTCCAACTTTCTTGGTATTACTAGAAGATCCTACTTCCTTGGTTAGACGTCCGTCCGAACCCTTCTTCTAGTCGCATTCCCATGCTTACCATTTCGCTGAAGTCTCCGGAGCTTAGCGATCATTCGCTCATAGTAGAATGAGTTTAGAGTATTCAAGAATACCTTAGTCATCTCTTTCTTCCAAGGGCGGGTTGACTGGGCAGCAATTTCCTCCATCGCAAGATATTCCTTGAATGTCTCTCTTCCTTTGAGACATGGAGCGGAGTCGATCCCTATCGTGAGCCATATCCAAGTTGAATTTGTATTGTTGGACAAGGCTTTACCTAAGTCGTTGAATGTTTGATATTCGTGGTCGCCTAAACCCATGTACCACTTCAAGGCACCGTGAGACTATCCCGAAGTAATGAATTAATGCCTAATGATCCTCATTGACGAGACATTTTCCTAGCATACATTGTAAGATGACTCGAGGACAAGAATTTCTTTGTACTTTTCAAAACCGGATTTTGAATTTCGCAGTATTTTTACACGAGGGACTAAGAGATCCGGGCTTTTTCCAAACAATTCTTTTCCTTGAATCGCTTTTTATCTCAAACCGCATTTTGAGGAGTTGTTCTCGGAGATTTTCCATTGAACCACGAGCTCGAGCTATTTCCTGAATGTGATGAACTTTTCGTCTGGTGTGTGCACTACTAAGCCGAGTTCAACATGATTGGTTGAGAAACCGACATTGTTACTTGTGGAAAGTTATTCCACGCTGTGGAGTGAACGTAGCGCTTGCCGCAGTAGGTATTTCAAGCGAGGTTGTTTGAGAAGTCGGCTGGCAAACCCAATGCCGGGTTAAAAGGCATTCCCCATGGATAGCTCCGCATGCCGAAGGTGAACCATCGATCGCGACAGAAACCGGAGTAGTAGTATCCTCCGGTTGCTATTTGGTTATGACCGCCGATGTCGCTTGTTGACTTTGCTCAGGCGTTTAGTCGACCAAAGATGTGAGTCTTTCCACTTCTTCTTGTAGCGTAGTTACCGTATCACGAGTTCAACATTTTCTTGCTCAAAATTCTCCATTACTTTTCTTCTTTTGATCCGTGTCGACGCTCGAGTTGGTCACGCGCAAGAAACTCTAAGACGCGATACTGACAATTTTTCTATCCGAAAAGTCGAAAAGTGACAGCTTTAAACTGTGGAATGATTAGACTCTAGATGGTACTTAAATGCAAAGTATGATGCATGAATATGATTGTAAAGAAAAGAAAATTTCCAAAGAATTTACGCTAAACGAGATATTTCGCAAATATTTGGATGGAAAACACTAATTTTATTGATTAATGAAGGAAGATTACAACAATTGTTTTTGTTGAGCATTGCTCACACAAATGATAAAATTACAAACTAAATTAAACTAATTAAACATCTTCGCTTGATGACGATCCAAAGGCTGATGCCTTCGCCTTCGTGGATTTCCTTCCCATAGTGAGCTTTTAGTTTGGCTTTCTCGCTTTTAGCTTGCTAATGACTCTTCCACTCGCTGGGAGCGGGCTTGCGTTGTCATTTCGAGCTTTCTTTTCCTTTCCTTGACGATTTATGGATGGCGTTATCCTTCCGCGAATCTTCTCATCTTTCTCCATGAGCCATTCATCCCGAAGTAGAGGCCTTTCATGATCTTTGACTTGCTTTCGAGCTTCTTATTCTCAAGGTTAGTCTTAAGGAATTTGCTTTCCAAAGCTTCCTTCTCAAACCTTATCGGTCAAGGCTTCTTGGTATTCTCCCACCTTCAACGGAAAATTTGTCGATTGGAAGCGATCGAGAACATGGGATCCTCATAAGCGTAAGGCATCTCGAATTCCTTCGCCTTTTCTTTATCCAAGAAGTGTAGGTTTCATGGCTACACAATTCTTTTCCTTACCTTTTCCTTTCTTTCGGATGTGATGCCAAGCTTTGATCATCCTAGCCTTCAATCCTGGGAATCCTCTCCTTCATGATAGAAGTAGCTTTCACCAGAAACCGAGAGGTTTACCGTAATATGATCCGAGCTAACGCTTTGCTAGGAATGGGTTGTAGTTGATTCCTCCTTTCGTACTCAATGAGAGGTACGCTGGCAAATTCTCCACACCTCTCAATGATTTCCATCTCATTGTTTGCCAAGGTATACCAATGGATATCGCTGTAAGAGACATGAGTCTTCCGGACCAATGCCACTGCCTTTGTTTTCGCGAAGATAGGAGATTTAGGCAGTGTGAAACAATCCATTTGAAAACAGAGGTACACAACACACGATAGTTCCGCCTCCTCGACGATTCCTATGATGAATAGAGACGACGTGTCACCAAGGTAGTGGGAACGGATTTCCAATCGAAGATCCTTATGGCATTGATATCAACGCAATTTGGGACGTTGGGAAACAACACCAATCCATAGAGGAGTAAAGCTAAAATAGCTTCAAAGGCTACCATACTACCGACTTCGAGAATTTGAGAGCCTTCTCCATTAGGAACTTTGAAGTTAGTCCTAAGAGTTTTCCTCCGTAGTTAGGTTTTGTCTATCTCGTATTTCTTTAAATGAGTCATTGTTGCAATGACTTGTGACTTAGGAATGGCTTCCAAACCATTGAAAGGCACTTTGTCCGACATCGAGATTCCTAGGATATGCGCATAATTCCAAAGTAGGCATCAACCGAAAATCGTGGAAAGTGAAATGATAGACGGATCGTAGAATCGAACGAAAGTTTTGAGAAGTCCTTCATCGACGTTAGCTCAAAAGAGTTAAAAGAGTTCCATAGCGCTCAAACCGAGGGATCTTCTACCAAGGATGCTAACTCTTTCAACTTTCCCACGCCGAATCCTAAACTCGTATCTTTGGTGAATCTTCCTCTCGACGCCCATCACTCTAACCTAAAATATTTTACAAAGAAAACATCTCTAAATTCTTGGAAATGGAAAGAGAAATGAAGTTTTTTTTTTTTTTATGAATGAATGAATGCATGAATGCAAAAAACATGGTTAGTAGTTATACACACGGCAAGCGTCAAGTCACGAGCATGAAGCCAACGATAAGAATCAATGTGGTTAAGTTCTAAGGGCTTATTCATCTCGCGAATCGGTTCTATCGATAATACAGCTCAACACTCTTCAAAACATTATTGGATTTGTTGAATAGTCGATGGTCCAATAATATTTTCAAGAGAAACTCGATCGTAGTATCGCATGACAATTACTCTAGGCTTACACCAATAATCTCGCACTACATCCTAATGGCTGTGATGGTTTATGTGTTCTACACCACTTCTTAAGTTCCTCGAAAATACAAATGCCTTCGCAATTACTTGCTAAACACAATACCCTCAAGACAACCTCCATCACAAGGAAATATTAACTTCAAAGCATTGAACCGCCACGATAATACCTCCACCTAGATCTTAAAATGTTTCTTAAATCCGGTTAGGATTTCTTTCCATCAAGTGAAATCGCAAACACACAATAAAGAAAATGATATATGCAAAATATGAAAAGCTTATCCCTTTCTTTCTTTTGAAAACAAAAAGCTTGGTGCTCTCGCGTAGTAACGCTTTTTTTTTGAAAAATCAAAGTTTCAACAGATGTCCCACAGAGTCGCCATTTTTCCCTGCTCAAAGGTGACGCTACCGAGGATGCGAACGTGAGTTCGGATCTTCTCGCACGCAACGATTTAAATCTTTGATTTGTTTATAAAGATGTCATGAGCATCAAGCTTTATTATTTTCAACACAAGAAAGATGATTTAATGATTATGAAAAGGGAAAGTCAAATACCCTCAATTGATATTGGTATGAATACTAGCGCAAACTAGACATAACGCATCGGGAGATTCTCGGTAAGGGGATTGGTATATAAAGGAATAGATGGAGCACCCTAAATATATGTAGTTATCTACAGCTTTATATATGAATATGTTTGATATGTGTGTTTTTAATTGCTATTTCTATGATTGGGAAAGTTTCTCCTTGGGATTTTAAGAAATGTGATTATGTGGGATTCTAGGTTTTGTTATTATTGTGCTCGCAAAGATCCGTGGATCTTTCGCATACATATCCCCTAGTGGGAATCGAGCATTTGTAGCTCGGATCTACAAGGTTCTATGGTTTGTTTGGTCCGAGGAGATAGAAATTTGCCTGTAAGGATGAGACCTCAGGCCTCACGTATTCTCAAAAGGATGTTGAGAAAGTCGAGCAATCGTAGTTCCCACTTATGCTAGTGGAAAGCAACGGATGTTAGTAAGAGATGCATAAATGTCATCTTAATGAAAATGTATCTAATCTATTTCATCACATACACTTTGAAAAGTTTGATTGATTAAAATCTTTCATCGTAAGTATTAGGTGTTTTGCTTGAGTATGCGCTACCACTTACATGTTTAAGAAAGATGTTTGAAAAGATGTTTGAATCTTTTAATCGTTGATCGCGACTTTATCGTCTATAAATCGCCAGACCGCAAGTGCACAACCCTATCGTAGTTTTAAAAGATATCGAACCCACGTAGACTATAAATCGACCTATTGTTATCCCGTGTTACAGATACGCCTAAGGCGTAATAATTCTTTAGGATTTTTGGTTAAGGAAATATAATAAATAAATAAATAGATATCGTACGTAATTGCCTAACCTAAGGATCTAAATTTCCACCGACGTGTTACTCATGTTGATAAAAATCCTATTTCAAAGAAACAATACTTATCTAAAGATCCTATCTCAAACTGTCCGCCTATTGATAAGAATCATGTAATTAAATCCTAACGTATGCTTCCGCTTATCCCATAATATAAAAACACTTTTTGAAAATAAATAAAGTTTAATTGGTTTTAAATGTCGTCATGTTTTTAAAAACAATACCTAGTACCTACTATCCGATTCTAAACCTCAAACTGCCGTTGGTTTCTAATCTTAGCTTTATTAACCTCAAACTTTCGCCTGTTGGTTTCTAAACCGTTAATAAATTAAATTAGATATCTAAGTCGAAAGAATATTTTAACAACGTAACATTATGCCGCTTTATTTTAGATTCCTAAGGATCGATTAATTTACATACCAATATCAACTAATTAGCCATATATTAATTAATTCGTATATGCATAAATAAATTGATTCAATATATTTAAACATTACCAAAATCAAATAAATAATATCGTGCAACAATAAATTAAATAACATAAAATAAATAAATAAAACCCGAAATTAAGAATGCTGGAAATAACCTTGTTCTTGACTTTGAATTGAAAGGAAAAATAAAATACGACAAGGAATAAATAACTGGATCTAACGTAAGGTTAGATCAGTGAAAACTAGAAAAATACAATACTGGAATAAAATTACGAAATATGAAATAGCGGTTGTTCGGTGAAATGCCGACCGACCCTTGATTCTGGAACTGGGACTGGTATTTATAGATGCTTGAAATAACTGCCAATCCTGAATTTTCGTAGCCTTTTCCTCAGAAATCTCACTCCCAACTGCCCACTACTTGAGATGGACGTCCCGGATTTCTCTCCTCTTTTTCCTCCACGTGAGACGGGCGTCCCACGCAACTGCTAGGGCTGACATGGCATTGGAGACGGGCGTCTCCCACTAAGGAGAGAGACCGAGGCGGGCGCCTCCCTTTTAGGAAGAGGGTTGAGACGTGCGTCTCACCCTTGCACGTGGCCTTTAGGGTTTTGCTTGCTTTTGGGCCTTTGCTTGCTTGGGCTTGGTTTGTAGGCTTGGGCTTGCTTTAATAAATCTTTGATCCATTGTTTTACTTTGCACACCCCGTTTCTTCATTTCTTGCTCATTTAATCAAATAATCCTCTTAATTTCTTCATTTTGCTCAATTTGTTTATTTAAAATAAAATACCTGAAACAATAAAAATACCAGCGTAATATGGAAATAAAATGAAATAATTTAAATAAAAATATTAACATTATTTATGAAAAATACATCAAATATGTTATATAAAATCGTGTTATCAAACTCCCTATACTTAAACCTTTGCTTGTCCTCGCAAAAAGTAAAATGAAAATCACTTGAGCATATGTCAAACACAAATATATAACACAATTCAATTCGCACTAGGTTGCAATTCAATTCTTTGTTGGATAACTCGAGTTTAGACTTTGACACCAAAATCACCGTGAATAACACTAGATAACCTCATTTTGCACCAATTTAAGTCATGAATTATAGCTCGACCTAATACTTTCGCTTTGTTTCACCCGCTTATCTCGCGCAATCACATTAAGCCCATTACCTTACGCCACACATAGTGGAGTAACCGTTAGTGACTTTGATCTTTATAATCCAGCTAGAGTCCCGTAATTATATTTGGTACCTTTTACCCAATTACAAATTGGGGATCGGATCGTCATCCTCTACCAAGTTCAAAGCACTGTGACCACCGAACCAATTCATAATGGATGTTTGCATAAACATTTTATAGTTTCGATCGTTGATTAAATGATCCGGTAAGGACCATCTAACTTAATAAGTGCATCTTCTAATAAAATTTTCTTTAAATAACTTGATCAAACACTTATATTCATCGATTCTCCACGTAGTTTGTCGCTTAAGGCGGTGCCGATCGCTTAATAAACTACTGGGCTACTTTAAAACTAAGTCTTAAGGTGTTGGTATAATAAGTACTTAAATCAATCTAACATTGGGGTTTTAAAGTGTTAGGACGATAATAATTTTGTTAAGTTTTTACTCAATTTTATTTATAAATATATGCAACCTTAATACTAGTTGAATATGTCAATAAATGCGTTTTAATTTTTGTTAAAATTTTTCGTTATGGCTCAAGAAATGGAGGAATTCAAATAAGCATGAAATTTAAACATAAGAGATTAAAATTTCATAAACATGTATTTTATTGAATGGAAATTTTGCAATACATAGAAAAAGGAAACTAAAAGGGAAAAACTAAATAGAGCAAAGAAAATAAAAACGAACAAAGAAATGTTCTGACTCCCCCAAACTTAGAATAAGCATTGTCCTCAATGCGATAAAACCAGGAGAAATCAGAAAGGTGAAAGGTGATCACTCGTTATCTTGAGAATTTTGACCTCTTGTTCTTCTACCCCTAGTGCGAGGTCTTCGACGTTCGTCAGAATCTGAATCATTGAGATGGAGAGCATCTGTGATGCGAGCATTTAAATATTCGAAGTCGCGATCATGGCGGAAAGCATGCTTGATGTTCGCCGCATCTCCTGTATTTAGGTAAAGTCTCGCCAGGTTTGCGTGATATGAGGAACAACCGATCCCCGACGGTTCATATGAGCCTGCATAGCCGCGAAATTTGCAGCTGGATCCTCTTGTTGTTGTGCGGCAGGTGCATCAAGAGCAAAACGCCAATTAGCGCGGACTCGGACGTCGATACGATTCGGACAGGGTAACACAACACCAGGAATTTGACGACGATTAATCATTAATATAAACCGGCCATCATGTCTTGGAGAGATTATATGGGAATCCCGGCAATAGATGACATCAAGTAGATTGGCTGGCATCATATGTGGTAACAAAGAAAATAGCTCGCGGAAAGGCCCAAAGCATAAGCTAAAGATGTGATGATGCCACCAAAACAAAGGGATTAGTACCGATTCACGCACGTGTGGATGTGGTTGAGTAGAAAGCGGCGTTGATGAAGATGACCGCTGAGGGTACGTAAAATGAGAAACAACTCATTTTGGTTGACCTCGTGATTATTGGTCCGACCAAAAATAGTGTTACCAAGTATGCGATGAAAGTACCTCAATGCGGATTGTGGATGTGGGAAGCATAGAGATCTCGCCAACTTTCCGTCGGTTGATCGTTAGATCATTCCATAGGGCAAAGCCGAGTTGATCCTAAGAAAATCACCGCTATCTTCGAACGGTTTGTAATGAACATGCTCCCACGAGTAAAAAGTAGAAGCTCAATGACCCTTTCTTGATCAAGAGAATACTCTTGGTTGAACATGGAAGTTGGCGGTGCCGGTTGTGTATGGATCGGTAGGTGTTGTGTAGGAAAAGAACTAAGAAATTCAAGCACGAGTGGTTCATAGGTTGACATGAGTTTGTACAGAGACTAGTTAAACCGGTGTTATTGAGCATGAAGAAGATACTATCGGTCATGCCTAAAGTTTCCAAACACTCCGAACTTACATATTTTGTAGGGACGACGGAACGGGTATAGAATTTGAGATATTTGGCATGTTGTTGGCCGCCGCCATCTCGAAAATAATATTGGATAGGTCGTGGTGGTCGGTCGGGCTTAACTTGTCGTTGGTTGCGGAGCCATAGATGGGTAAGGGTTGAAGAAGGGAAATGGTAGAAATATGAGTGTAGGAGAGAAAATGGTAGAGATGGTTAGAATTGTTGTGAAATGAGAGAGAATGATAATGGGTATTTATAGTGAAGTGAGAGTGAAGAGTGATAAATTAAAATAATTAGATGTTGGGAAATGCGAGGGAAAGTTTGAATGGGAATTGATGGTGGGAAATGAAAAGAATATAATTTTGAATGAAGAGTAAAGAGTGTTTTGAATGGAGTTGAATTGTGATGAATGGGAAAACGAAACGGACAAGACAAGTAAAAACAAGACAAGACCAGCTTTTAATTCACGAGACAGCATATGGAGAGGCGACCGTCTCGAGAAAACGCGAAGACTGGGAGGCGGGCGTCTCGAAAAGTAAGGCTGGGAATAGTTGGAGGCTCATTCGGTGAGGATCGAGGCGCAAGGCCTCAAGCTTAGGGAACATGTGCATGGAAAATGATCATGGTCGACGCATGGGAATATAATTTGCACCTCAAGAAAATATGTGACACAGGGAGTAGTCTCTTCAGATCACTTGCTACATATATTTTGTAGTTATATATATATAAATAATATAATATAGTTAAATCAGAATTTTAATTAATATATATATATATAATACTAATATATATAATATCTTTTAATATAATAAATATTAGGAAGTATTAATTCAGTATATTAATAGGAAAATTGCGATAATTAAAATATTACTCAATTATAATTATAAATATTAACGTGAAATTTTTATTGAGTTTAATTATCGGTATTACGGGGAAATAGTTCAAGCATCGAAGAAAGGGTGCAATAGATAACCGACTAAAAATTTAAAATTTAACATAAAATAGAAAAATTGAAAATACGAAAAGAAAATTTAAAATTGAATGACTACTCGTTGATTTTCCATCGCCACTTATCAAGCCATCTCACATACCCCTCACCTTTTCTTTTCTTACGCCCTCAGAGCGGGTTATTCTTTCAAATTTTGGTAGTGGTTCGGATTTATAAGTTTTTCAATTTCGAGCTTAGTGATCTCGCCCATCGCCTCAAGTTAACCTCACCCTTTAAAAGTAATTATATCCCTAATTTTATGGTCCTCTAATTTTCGCTTTTAGGCAAGACTTCCAATAGTGGTGAATTAGTATGGATATTTTTCAATACCGCAACGCACGCTTTTAGATTGGGAGTTCACCGGAGTTTCCATAAAAATTTCGGAAGGGAATCATGGGATGTAGTGATTTGGGATTACAATAGATGCTTCCTTCTCTACCTCTTTACAACCTCCCTTTGAACATTATTGGTTCATTTTTCTCAATCTCCACTATTTTCTCCGTAATTTTCCTCGCCCACAATATCACTCTCATACTGCCATCACCAAGTAGTATTCTCATAATGGTTGTTTCAACATCCACATCTTCCTCGTGTCGAGGTTCTAGAAGGTTTTGTTTGAGTTGGGAGATTTGAGTCTCTAAGAACATGTGTGAGACGCGAGGATTCTACCTTAATGGTTAGTTGGCTAAGGGTTTCATTAATTTGAAGACTTTGTTTTCGCACTTCTTCATTATGGATAGTTTATGCTTCATTTTGATAATTTGGTTCTATAAAGTGCTCAATCATAGACTCTAACCTAGAGTTAATTATCATCTCATCGAATCCTCTATTGATGTTTCAAATTAAAATCTTGTGATTCTTCGTAGTCTTGAAAGTAAGTTAAAGTCTCTTTTGTGTTTCCCTATCGCTCTAACATCCTACATGATTCGTTAAAATCTTCCATTAATATTTCGAGATCGATTATATGGTTTTGGTGATTCTTCAAAATATTGGTGTGATAATTGTAGGAAGAATTGGTTTGAGGAAAAGTTTGGTTGAAATTATAAGTTTCTTGTGGTTCCTCAAAATATGGGATTGGTAGTTTTGGAGGTAGTTTGGGTAAGAGTAGGTTTGTGAAGCATTAAAGTTTTCCATCAAGATTTCAAGGTTGGATCTATGGGATTCTTGTGGTTCCTCATAATAATCGATAATGGGCATAGGAAAAATTTGGGTCATACATGGTAAATAAAATAAAAATGCCTTAGTCTATACTGTAACACCGTAGTTACAATATCGACTTAAATAGTCACGGCGCCAAAAACTTGATCGCGACTTTATCGCCTATAAATCGCCAGATCGCAAGTGCACATCCTATCGCGTAGTTTTAAAAGATATCGAACCCACGAGACTATAAATCGACCTATTGTTATCCCTGTTACAGATACGCCTAAGGCGAATAATTTTTAGGATTTTGGTTAAGGAAAATATAATAAATAAATAAATAGATATCGGCACGTAATTGCCTAACCTAAGGATCTAAATTTCCACCGACGTGTTACTCATGTTGATAAAATCCTATTTCAAAGAACAATACTTATCTAAAGATCCTATCTCAAACTGTCGCCTATTGATAAGAATCATGTAATTAAATCCTAACGTATGCTTCCGCTTATCCCTACGAATATAAAAACACTTTTGAAAATAAATAAAGTTTAATTGGTTTTAAATGCTGTCGCGGTTTTTAAAACAATACCTAGTACCTACTATCCGATTCTAAACCTCAAACTGTCGCCTGTTGGTTTCTAATCTTAGTCATTTATTAACCTCAAACTTTCGCCTGTTGGTTTCTAAACTCGTTAATAAATTAAATTAGATATCTAAGTCGAAGAATATTTTTAACAACGTAATATTATGCCGCTTATTTTAGATTCCTAAGGATCGATTAATTTACATACCAATATCAAACTAATTAGCCGTATATATTAATTAATTCGTATATGCATAAATAAATTGATTCAATATATTTAAACAAGACCAAAATCAAATAAATAATATCGTGCAACAATAAATTAAATAACATAAAATAAATAAATAAAACCGAAATTAAGAATGCCGGAAATAACCTTGTTCTTGACTTCTTGAATTGAAAGGAAAATAAAATACGACAAGGAATAAAGCAATCGGATCTAACGTAAGGTTAGATCGTTGAAAACTAGAAAAAACAATACCGAATAAAATTACGAAATATGAAATAGCAGTTGTTCGGTGAAATGCCGACCGACCCTTGATTCTGGAACTGGGACTGGTATTTATAGATGCTTGAAATAACTGCCAATCCTGAATTTTCGTAGCTTTTTCCTCAGAAATCTCACTCCCAACTGCCCACTACTTGAGATGGACGTCCTCCTCTTTTTCCTCCACGTGAGACGGGCGTCCCACGCAACTGCTAGGGCTGACATGGCATTGGAGACGGGCGTCTCCCACTAAGGAGAGAGACCGAGGCGGGCGCCTCCCTTTTAGGAAGAGGGTTGAGACGTGCGTCTCACCCTTGCACGTGGCCTTTAGGGTTTTGCTTGCTTTTGGGCCTTTGCTTGCTTGGGCTTGGTTTGTAGGCTTGGGCTTTTGCTTGCTTTAATAAATCTTTGATCCATTGTTTTACTTTGCACACCCCGTTTCTTCATTTCTTGCTCATTTAATCAAATAATCCTCTTAATTTCTTCATTTTGCTCAATTTGTTTATTTAAAATAAAATACCTGAAACAATAAAAATACCAGCGTAATATGGAAATAAAATGAAATAATTTAAATAAAAATATTAACATTATTTATGAAAAATACATCAAATATGTTATATAAAATCGTGTTATCAATCAGAAGCATTGGGTGTTTTGCTTGAGTGAGTGCTACCACTTCATCGTTAAGAGATGTCTTTTGTTTGAAAACAGTTTGAAAAGTTTGAAAAGTTTTGAAAAGTTTTTGACTGTATGTGATGTAATGGATGAGATACTTCTTCCATAGAGATGATAAATGTCTAAATCTCTTAGGAGAAATTGATTGGATTAAAGGGATGCTTTTAAGAAGCCCGTGGGTCCTTGTATTGTTAGCCCAAGAGGAGGCATTCCGAGGGTCATCGAGGGTCCTTGTATGAAGCTCAAGAGGAAGCTATAGGGTATGGCTGGCTTTGGCTTGAAAGGGATTTCACCGAGAAACCATCCTTTTCTGAATAAGAGCAATTTCACCGGGAAATTTTACTCTCTGGGGAATTTGAAAGTGATTTCACCGGGAAACCATCCTTTCAGGGTTCTATCTTAGCGCGGGTGATTCTTTGTATTGGAAGCCCAATAGGAGGCTGTTAAGAGACTTCCTATCTCTTTCATTGTATGATGCCCAAGAGAAGGCTAAACTCAATGAGGAGTTCTTTTGAACGAAGCCCAAGAGGAGGTCGACTCAAGGAGTGTCGCCTTATATGAAGCCTAAGGGAGGCTAAACCTGAGGAGAGTTTTTGTATAAAGCCTAAGAGAAGGATGACCCATGCCGGGATAAGTTATCTTGTATGAAGCCCAAGCGGAGGCTAAACTCAACCGGTGATGAGTTGTCTTGTATGAAGCCCAAGCGGAGGCTAAACTCGAAACCTAATGATTAGTCTAATTGTTATGTTATTATTAGATGCTTTGTATAAACAGTGTGTGTGTGTGTATGTATTCGTAGGAGTTTATGAAGGAAATATAAACAATGCATGATGTTTATTTACAGCAGCTTTATGAAATATAAACAAGTATCCGTGAAACGAACGCTTAAAACGAGCGAACTTGATTATTTAAGTTTGAATCTGTACAAGGAAATGAATATGTACACGAATGAGTTTTTATGTGTACAAAGATGGATGTACATAGGAGGGTTGGGACTTACACCATAGGGAGGCCCATTGATTTGAAAACTTCATTGTGGAATAATGTTTCTTTCAAAATCAATGGTATTCACCGTATGTATGAAACAGAAATGATTGATCAAAGTTTATCTCAGAAAAGGTATCTCATTATGTATGTATAAAAAGTATTTGAAAAAGTATCTATGTTATGTACAGATGAAAGTTTTGTATGAAAAGTATTTGATATGTACACAGAAAATATGTACACAAAAGACTATTTTGAATATACACAAGTGATGTAAAAAACAAACGATCGAAGTTTGTCTGTACTTGAGTATAAAAGAAATATCTGTATTATGTACAGATGAAACTTTGTAAAAAGTGTTTGACAAAAGTTTGATATGTACAACGAAATATTATGTACATAAAAGAATGTTATGGGACTTACACCGTGATGGAGGCCCATTGGTTTAAAAGAAAATTTGCTCAGGAGAAAACTTCCTTTAGAACCAATGGATTCAGCGTATAGACAAACGAATGAAAACAAACGAAAGAAGTTTGTTTATGTTTGAATATCAACAATGATGATTTTGAGTATGTACAAGTAAAACTAAATATGTACATAAAGGATTGGGACTTACACCATAAGGGTGGCCCATGATCGATCGAGAAATTCGAGAAAGAATGAATTTAGTTTTATCGTTTCAAATCGGATTGATCATGGTAAAAGATGCAAGTTTTGATGAAATGTTTTTGAAAATGATTTGAAAATGTTTTGAAATGTTAAGTTCATTTATGAGAAGTTTTGAAAAATCGAAGTCGAAAACTTGAAAAATTCACCTTTAAGGAGGTTTAAAAGTGTTCGAACGCTGCTTTCGCTCGATTAAAAATTAATCAGATGAAAATATTTTTGGATTTTTTTGACATAATCATAAAATATATATATTAAATGACAAGTGTACAAAAAATCATCTCAAAATGAGAAGTTTTGATTGGTCAAAAAAAATGTTGAAAGTTTGATGAAAACATGAAAAAAATGGAAGTTTGTAAAAAAGGAATGGTCTTGGTGGGTTTTGAACCCATGACCATGAGGTGGACCACGTGGCAAGAAGAACTTAAGGGCAAGCATACAACCACTGGGCCAAACGCGCTGAGTTGTTTAGTGGATTAAAACACGCGTTGAAAAAGGATTGGATAATTTGAAAATTTAAAATGAAGAACAATGAAGAACACGCGCGAATTTCTGGGCTTGCATTTTGATTTTCAGAATTCCAATTTCAACCTAAAATCTTCGTTTCTTCATGAAATCCAACGATGTAAACATCAAAGTTGATCGATTTTGCACCACGAACATGATTATGGTTGTTAATTTCATTTATATTCAGTCTAGAATGATTTAGGTTTCGAAGAACATGATGAACCCTAAACTGAAAATCTTAAATTAAATGATGTATGTTGATGATTGGATTTTTTGAGGGTTAAGGATCGTTAGAGGTGCGAAAACAATTGGCCAAGAGCTTTTGTCAAAAGAATCAATGAATCATGATATCACGCTCATATTCTTACCGAAAAATGAGAATCGAGGAAGCTTAAATCGTGTTTTAACTCGGTTTAAGGATTGCTACACCTTCATCGACATGTATGGAAGCTTGTGGATGGCCCGCTGTTCGAACTTGCTCCAATCTCTCCAACCAAGTCAACCTACAGTTAGCTCAAAACAAAACTCAAATCGAGGTTAATGGTGTTACAGTCAGACTAGTGGTTTGGATCATTCCTATGATGCATACCGATGATGTTTGGATGATCAAACATACGGCTCAAGTCAAACCAAGAATTCGAATGCTTAGGCAGATTTGCAAGTTTGAAAACATGAAAAGTGAAAACTGTTCTTAGCTTGATTTCAGTTTGATTTTAAGTTATGGACAAGTTTGATTATGATCATGAAACATGTTGGACACCAAATTTCATCATGTTTCCATTGAATTTTGAAAGTTGCAAGTTTTCTCAAAAATGGTTATGTTACTTGATTTTGAAGAAAGAAGTGAGAAGCATGACTTTGCAATGTTTTTGGTGTTGATTTAGGCTTGAAATGTGATCCTTTTATAGGCAAGAGGTTCTGAAAATGTTAGGCAAGAAGGACATGGCATTTGGTAATTCAAAGAAAGCTTAAGGGGCAAGAAAGTCTTTTGTAAAGCAAAAGGAAGGTTCCTTTTTTCACCATGTGTGAAATTATCCAACTTGATCCAATATTTCAATTATCACTTCTCACTGATGTTTATCAGTTCATCCATCCACTTGGCAAGGTTAGAAAGCTTCTAGATGAAGAAACACAAAAATGACCTATAATTTGATGTTTTGATCTTTGAAAATCAAGTTTCATGGAGCCTTATGTTTCAATTTCAAAAGTGTATCTAGACTCCATGGATTTGAGAGTTCTTGGACATTTTGGAAAGATTTTTCCATGATCTACAACTTTCATGTTTTGATTTTTTTCAAATTCAAATTGGAACTAGGTGAAAAATGGCTTGAAGTTTGAAAAATGAGAAATTTCAACACTTAGAAAAATTTCTAAGTATAGAATTTTGACTTTTATTGACTTTTCCAAATCCTTTGATTTTTATGATCATGATGGATCATGTGAAGTATTTTGATGATGGAAAAGTTTTGTTTTGAAAATTTTGACCAAAAGTCAAAGTTTGACTTTTCTAGATGAAATTTCATCGATGTTTCGAAAACGACCGATGAATTCGTGAACCTCTCGTGATGTTTTGAATCCGTAAATTAGGTCAAGATGTTGTATGTAAGATATAATGACCAATCTCTATCCAAAAAGTCAATTATCGCTCAAAAAATCGAGAATGCCTATGCTCGATCAAAACCCTAATTGGTCGATCCTCGATCGATCTATGAGTAAAATGGATATCCGAGGATGATATTGATGATTTGATCAAGATAGATCAAATGGAGTGAGAAAATCTAAAACCCTAATTGGTTAGCTCTTGAATCGATGAAAATTGATGAAACCCTAATTTTGACTCGTGAATGCTATACCCGACATGTCGTGAATCGTTAGTTGGCAACAATGCAAATGTACGGTGGTATATTAGGTAAAATTTGGGGTATGATGTAAGGTAGATGAACGGCTTTGGTGTAGATCGAGGTTATCGATACCGATGCTACGCCATTAAGATCGACTTTTGGGATATTTTCGACCATTGTAGTCGTATTGAAATAAATGCCTACGAAAGATCAATGATGTGAGATTCCTAGAACCCTAAGCATTATTATAGACAGATGAACCAACTCAAACTTTTGTGGGTAATCACCTATACCTCATGCAAGCCTTAAACCTAGGCTCATTGTGTGAATTGTTTGTGTGTATAAACATGACATCATGACATCATTGCATTGCATATCATTTCTAACTATTTCAAGGACCTATGGATTTATCTTTGCTCTATTTTGTAGGATTTATGGCTTCTAGAAAGACTATCCGAATCAACTTCACGGGTATACCTTCTCACTCAAAGAATTGGTTTCAAATTCCACCATGCTCACCATCAAAAGACATGGTTATCTGCTTGACTTGGTTATCTCGGTTTGAAGAAGATATGATGCATGTCCTATTCCAGCTTCTTTGATCCAAACACCATTGCTTTACATTCCAGATTATCGCTTGGTTCCTACCTTGAAGAGTTCTCTAAGCTACTTGGGATACCTATTCTTGACCAAATGCCATTCACGGTTTAGAAAAGGTTTCTAGGTACGAAGACATCGCATCCGCCTTACATCTAAAGCGCCGATATCAAGCCAATTGGGAAACAAGAAGTGGAGTTAAGGGTTTACTTTCCAAGTTCCTAATTAAGAAAGCCCGAGAATTCCTCAAAGTTATGAGTTTCCATGCATTCAAGATATTGTGGCCTTGCTAATCTATGGTTTGGTTCTATTCCCTAACTCGATCAATTCATAGATGTCAACGCCATCAAGTTGTTTCTCACCCGTAATCCTATGCCTACCTTACTTGGAGACATCCTACATTCTTCCACACTGCATTATCAAAAGACAAGGAACTCTCATGTGTTGTATACTGCTACTTTCTGTGTGGTTTATTTCGACCTTCCTCCATCGCTTTGAAGAACGAACAAAGGTGAAGTGGTCACAAAGGCTAATGTCACTCTCTCATTCAAATATCCGTGGAATCTTTTCTCTCAAAAGGACTTCACATTCATTGAAAGGCCAGGAGAATTCCTAATGTACCACTCCTTGGTATAAGGAGGTATCACTTACAACCCTTCTCTAGCTCACGCTTTGGTTTTGCTCAAGAGATGGTCCACATGATATGCTTCTCCAAGATATTGTGTTCGACCACAATCACGATCTCCGTAATTACCGATTTAAGGTTCATACACGCTGGGGCATGGTAAAGAAGACTCGATACCAAGACTTTGGGGCACCGTAACTCCATTCCTTGGGAACCTTACCTCAAATGGGTGCTACCTGAGCTCAAAACCTCATGATGCCATTCATCACTGCTTTACCAAGAATAATGGAACCTGCTATAGGTGACGACTTATATCGTTTCCATCCCGACATGCCTAATGATTTTGAAGACTTGAAGAGATCTTGGATTCAAATTTTAAAGAAGAAAGGGATACATTTGAAGCTCGTTATGCAAGTGAAAAGAAAGTGTTAGAGTTGACCAAGCTACTTCACGAGGAGCGAAGCATCAACGCCTACTCGCACCAAGAGGAAGCGCCATGGAGACTTAGAGCTTTAGGATTTATATGTTTTCTTTTATTGTTTTGAACTATCTTTTGTACTTAAAAAGAAAAATAATAAAAAGAGGACTAATAAATGTTTGTTCATTACTTGTTTAACAAATTTAAATCTCTAAGGTCCTTGAAAACATTCCATTGCATCTGCATAAACATTGCATATCATAGCATAGCATTGCATCACAGGTACATTGAAGATTGGTTTTCTCATTCTCTCGCTATTTATTTTAGCAGAAATGGATCTTGAACAGATCACAAAGATCTTCGTGCTCGTAATGCTGGGCCAAAGAGATGTTTGCTAGCTTGGTCCAAGGCCAAGAGGATCTGAAGAAGCTCATCAACAAGAAGAAGAAGGTTGTTGGTCTTTTCAACATGGGCAGACGCTACAAAGGTGGTCCTAAAGTGGTCAGTCGGATAGAGCTCTCTGAAGGAAGTGTCAAGAATGAGGAGGTCAAGGGTGATGGCGAAGGCAACACCGAGCCCAAAAAGACTATGATAATGGCCAATACTCCGATGAAGATGACAAGTATAAGCAACTTGAAGACCGTCTGAATGCTGTGGAAAACCTGAAGATGTCAGGGCTGAATTTTGATGACCTGAGTCTTGTTCCTGGTGTTGTGATTCCCCCCAAGTTCAAAGTTCCTACTTTTGCCAAGTATGATGGCATTTCTTGCCCGAAGCTACACTTGAAGTCCTATGTTCAGAAGATCAATCCCCACACTGATGACAGAAAGTTGTGGATGCATTATTTTCAAGAGAGTTTGTCTGGAACTCAATTGGAATGGTATTACCAGCTAGAGAATGATCGTATCCGTACTTGGAGTGACTTGGCTGATGCTTTTACGTACAAGATGAGTACAATGTTGAATTGACACCCACTCGCATGCAACTACAAAGCATGTCCATGGGTCGTGATGAGAAGTTCAAGGAGTATGCTCAGAAATGGAGAGATCTAGCATGCAGAGTTCAACCACCCTTGTCCAATATGGAGTTGGTTGATATGTTTATGGGAACACTGACAGGCCCATTCTTCAATCATTCGATTGAAATTCATAGCCAATTCACCGAATCGATATTGACATGAGCGTATTGAAGTCGGTATCAGAGTGGAAAGATTCATGTGAGTCATCTTCAAATGCCAAGAGATCTTTGGTGGTAAGAAAGAAGCCAATGTTGTGTATGGTCAAGAACCGAGCCAAGACCGACCGCTACCAACTGTGGGGCAATTGTGATTCCAATCCTATATCAAGACAACCTCAGCGAGACAACGCGCAGAGCGTAACGCGCCGCGAAGACAGCATTTAAGATCAACATGCCATTGTCGCAAGCCTTGCAACACATGTTGAAAGTGTAATCGATAACCTGAGGGATCCTCCTCAAAACATCAACACTCTCCGAGATACAATCCTAATGCTAAATGTGCTTACCACTCCAATAGCCCGGACATAGTAATTGATGATTGTTGGGCTCAAGAATAAGATTCAAGATATGATGAAGCTGCGATCGAGTTTGACCCTCCCGCTGAGACCAATGTGATCAACGCTCCTATGCCTAACCATGACAAGAGTTCCAATGATGTTGGTGAAGATACTTATGTTTTCAATATAGATGACTTGACCATTCCTCTGATGACTGTTAAGAAGTATTTGCTACAAGCCGGTGTCAATCTAGGGTGCCTTGAAAATTGTCGTTGGTGCCCATCTGCACCCGATGGTTGCGCTTGGTTGAGAAGACGTGTTCAGTGCATGATGGATAATCGTGAGATACTATTTCTGAAACCACCTTTGCAGAAGCTGTGTGAAGATATGTCTAAACTGAAGATCGATAATGCGAGTGAAATAGCACCATCTATGTGGGATACCTTGGGGCAGCCAAGTGGAAAGTATGATTACATGGTGAAGTACACTATTCCTGAGAGCTACAAGATTCCTATTGAAGATGTTAAGGCGACGGATGGGGTGACGATTTCGTAAGACTATGCCGATATTAATAATAAGGATTTCCTCCACGATCCTCGTGCCTAGAGTGGCACCTCTCATTACTTCTCCAAGACCAGTTCCATATTTCGACAAGGCTATCCTTTGAATTATGGAGTTGATGTTTACTATCATATGCCAAGACCTCTCGACCATTGAAGATCTTACTATTGAAGCTACCATTCTGACATTGACAACATCACCGGATCAAGTAAGGTGACTGTAACTGTAAGGGTATTCTCTAGATATCTCTCCTCTAAAGACATCATGACTCCACTGCATTCCGCCTATCCCATCCAATCCCCAAGCTAGAGGAAAGAACCTGACTCATCATGCTCACCAAGTACCAGAGGAAGTTGTTAAGGACACCTCCAAACAAGAAATGGAGGAAATTAAGATTATCAAGAAGAGCGACTACAATATTGTGGAATAAGGACAGACCGTCCAAGATCTCCATGCTTGCTCGCTTCTTGTGCTCCAAGGCTCATGCTAATGCCTTGGTGAAGTTTCAAGAATACTCATGTACCGCAAGACACTACTATCGATCAATTTGAAGTTTGTATTAGCTTGGCTGCCAACAACGGCCTAGGCTTCTCGATGTCGATTGACTCGCCGAAAGAACATAACAAAGCCTTGCACATCTCTCTGAGTGCAAGGGCATTACATTGTCTCATGTCTTGGTAGATACGTTCGCCTAAATATCCTTCCAAGATCGCTTTTGATCGACTTGATGTCAAGGGTTGGTTCTCGAGACCCAGTGACATTATTGTGAGAGCTTTTGATGGTTCTAAGCGAATAGTACTTGAGAGCCTTATTCGCTCAAAGTCGGTTCCTGGACTTTTGACTCCACTTTCTTTGTTATGGACATCCGTCCATTTTATTCTTTGCTTACTTGGACGCCCTGGATACATGGGGCATCTACTCTACCTTGCATCGGTCAAGTACCCGTGAAGGGAAGGTTGTTACAAAGTGGTGAAGAAGAAAATATGGTCACCATCTACGTCATTCCGATACCTCGAGGTGGAAGGTGAATTCTGAGACCTCGTCAAGCTTTCAAACGGTCCCAGTCATGCTCACGACTCTCCCGCCACTCCTGAAGTTACACAAGTCCCGCCTAGGATGGCCTCACTGAAAGATGCTCAAGCTGCAGTTGAGGAGGGAGGAAGTTCTATTTGGGGTCAGCTCCCTGATCTTCCTTTCGAATCTGACAAGACTTGTTTAGGCTTCACCATCAAGGGTCAGAAGATGATACGCCACGAACGTGCCGGCCAACTTCCTTTCCGCATCAGCCAGAGTGGAATCCATGCTATAGAGGACGACGACAATGACTTCGACATCAGCAAGTGGATCTTCCCAACTCCCGACAGTGGACTCAACAATTGGAAGACTGAAGACGTCATACCAATCTCCTTTAGCCAGGAGTAATTACTCATGTTTTGTTTTGCTTTTCGTATTTTCTCCGTTTTGAACAATAAACTCTAAAGCCTAGTGCCTTGCCGGCATCGTGGCTCGCTTGTGAGGGTTATTATCCGTCATTTGCATATTTTCATTCAATAAAATCGTTGGACTTTGCATTCAATTGTTGTTTTCTTTACTTTATCACCCCTTCAAAAGCTATGTGTTTCTTACACACACCCACATAATACACCCAGAGTCACTCAATCTCGTTGATAACAAATATGCTATTGCTAAGTATGACTTCGATAATCCGATCTACCGTCAAGACGAAGTGAGGAAGATTGTGAAGTGCCTGGAGAACTTGTCGATCGCACAAAGAAGAAGAAGATACACACGAAGAGCAGTTGAGGTTGTGAACCCGGTACCGATGTAAAAGAGATCAAGATAGGAGCGGTCTCGAGAGCAGTGTTAAAGAAAGATTGGTTCAGATGCTACGAGATTATATCAAAGTTTTTGCTTGGTCATACAAAGACATGCCAGGGTTAGACATTGATATTGTGGTACACCGATTGCCGATAAAGAGGGTTTTCTCCTGTTGAAATGTAGGTTCGTCGTGACGCGCCCCGAGATGTCGAGAAAATCAAAGCCGGGTTATGAAGCGCTTCAACGCGGTTTCTTAGTCATTACTTCCTATCCGCAATGGGTTGCTAATGTGGTGCCTGTACCTAAGAAGGATGGCAAGGTACGAATGTGTGTGGATTACAGAGATCTGAACAAAGCGAGTCCGAAAGACGATTTCCCACTTCCTCATATTGATGTCCTGGTTGACAACACCGCCAAAGATAAGGTTTTCTCCTTCATGGATGGTTTCTCCTATAATCGATCAAGATGGCCTCAAGACATGGAGAAGACTACTTTTGTTAATACAGGGCACTTTCCGCTACAAGGTTATGCCGCTCGGATCGAAGAACGCGGGCGCCACTTATCAGCGTGCTATGGTGACATTATTTCATGACATGATTCATCACGAGATAGAGGTCTACGTCGACGACATGATAGCTAGATCACAGACCGAAGAAGAACATCTTGATCATCTGCAGTAAACTATTTGATGTATCAAGAAGTACAAAGCTAAGACTTAATCCTAACAAGTGCACCTTTGGAGTCAGATCCGAAAACTCCTAGGGTTTGTTATCAGTGGTAAAGGTATTGAGGTTGACCCCGCCAAGGTTAGAGCTATTCAAGAGATGCCTCCCTGCACCGAGAAGGAAGTCAGAGGTTTCTTGGGCCGATTGAACTACATTGCCAGATTCATTGCACATCTAACTGCTACTTGTGAGCCAATCTTCAAGTTACTAAAGAAGGATCAAGTGGTAGAATGGAACAACGATTTCCAGATCGCTTTTGACAAAATCAAGAAGTACTTACAGAATCCTCCTGATGCCGCCCGCCGAAGGAAGACCTCTTATCATGTACTTGACAATGTTAGAGAACTCAATGAGGTGTGTGTTGGGGCAACATGACGAGTCTGGTCGAAAAGAGCATGCAATATACTACCTTAGCAAAAAGTTTACCAATGTGAAACAAGATACTCATGCCTGAGAAAACTTGCAATGCTTTGGCTTGCTGTCACGACTAAGACAAGATATGTTGACTCACACTACCTTGTTGATTTCCAAGATGGATCCGATAAAATACATATTTGAGAAACCAGCCTCCTAAGAATAGCAAGATGGCGATGATCTTGACCGAATATGACATCCAAAGATACTTCGTAAAGCAATCAAAGGGAGTGTGGTAGCCAATCATTTGGCTCATCAAGTCAGATGACTATCACCGATGCATTAATTTCTCGATGAAGATGTTTTACTAGTTACAGATTAGAAGAACTGTGCCTGCATAAAGGACCTGAACAAGGATCCCGATGGACCATGGTCTTTGATGGGGCCTCAAACGCACTTGGCAATGGCATTGGCGCCATCATTACATCCCCTATAGGCGGACACACGCCTTTCACCGCCAGATTATGTTTCAGTTGCACTAACAACATGGCCGAATACGAAGCGTGCATTATGGGTATTAAAGCTGCCATTGACTTAAGAATCAAGTTCTTGCAAGTGTACGGAGACTCGCTTTAGTGATCAGTCAGATTAAGGGCGAGTGGGATACGAAGCATCCGAATCTCATTCCATATCGAATGCATGTTTTGAGTTTGATCCCCTACTTCGAAGAGATTACTTTCAATCACATTCCACGAGAAGAGAATCAACAAGTGCACGATTAGCTACTATGTCATCTATGTTCAAAGTCGATGGGACAACGAGGCTCCCGATCATCATTGAGAAGTTTGACGAACCAAGATATTGTTATGAGCTTGATACGTAAGAGAAACCTTGGTACTATGACGTGAAAAGGTATCTTGAGACTCGTGAATACCTTAGGGCATCCACAACGATAAGAAGTTCTTGAGAAGATTTGCATCCAAATTCTTCCTCAAAGAACGACATCTTATACAAGCGCAACCACGACTTGTGCCATCTCCGTAGACCGAAGACAAATGAACGTATCATGGAAGAGTTACACGAGGGCGCATTTGGTACCCACTCTAGTGGTCATACAATGGCTAAGAATATTTTGAGAACAAAGTTACTATTGGTCCACCATGGAAGTCGATTGTCACCGCTACGCCGATCTTGTCACAAATGCCAGATTTATGCAGACAAAGTGCATGTACCTCCAGTACCTCTGAATGTTCTAACAACTCCTTGGCCCTTTGCAATGTGGGGCATTGACATGATCAGAGAAATCAAGCCCCAACGGACATCGCTTCATCCCCGTGGCAATTGACTATTTCACCAAGTGGGTGAAGTTTCATTCGCATCTACCAAGAACGCAGGCTCGCTTCATCAAACATAATCTTATCCGTGCATGACACTCCCGAAAGGATTATCATAGATAATGGCTCTAATCTCAACAACAAAATGATCACCGAACCCTGCACGCAGTTCAAAATCAAGAATCACAACTCTTCTCCTTATCGGCCTAAGATGAATGGCGCAGTGGAAGCCGCCAACAAGAACATTAAGAAGATTATACGTAAAATGAAAGTGACTTACAAAGATTGGCATGAGATGTTACCTTTGCTCTTCATGGTTATCGTGACTACAAGATTTAACATCAACAGGGCAACCCTTCTCTCTTGTATACGGTATGGAAGCAGTCCTACCATCGAGGTTCGGATACCTCAACCGTAGTCCTCCAGACGCAGAGTTAGCGAAGACGATTGATCCGCATCGCCTTGACCGATTAACTTGATTGACGAGAAACGACTCAAGATCCATCTTCCATGGATGATCTATCGAAGCGAATAATTAGAGCATTTAACAAGAAGGTCAAGCACCGAGTCTACCAAGTCGGTGATCTAGTAGTCAAGCGCATCATTCTTCCACAAGGTGATCCTGTGGGCAAATGGACTCCACCCACGAGGGACCATTTGTAGTCAAGACAATATTTTCTGGAGCTATAGCACCATGGATGGTGAAGACTTCCCACACCCGTGAACACAGATATAGTCAAAAATACTACGATAAAGAGACCCGCTAGGTCAATCGACCTAGGCAAAAAAGGGTATCCTCGCGAACCAAAAGGGTTCGGCAAAAGTTAAGGATATATACAAAACATGTACACCCGCAAGTCGAAAACTGCGGCGGCTTGGGCAAAAAGGGTATCCCGTAGACCGAAACCCGAAAGGGCGGTCTAGGCAAAAGTTAGGGATTTAAGCGTACGACTATGTCTCGTCCACATCACCTATCTACAGACTACTATCAGCATTCAAGATTCAAATGGCGAAAATCAATTCACTCACTTTCTACTAACAGCAAGGAGATGAGATAGTTGAAATATATGAGTACTAGAATAGTTGGAACCTAACGAGATTGTTTCCATAGCTTTTACTTTTCTTGTGTATAAACCATTGGCCATACGCCACATTTCAAATAAATACAAGTTTCTTTCTCTTTACAATTTTCACTGTTGTTGTTTGCATAAAGTCCAACGTTTGTCTTGAATGATTATATGCATCTGACAATAAAAATCTATTCACAAACATGCGAAAAATGAACATGCAAAAGTAATTGCTACAGACTCCAGGAATTGAGATGACGACGGAAGTCACCAAAACACTCCCCTGCAGAGCGTTGATTCCCACAAAGATGTCACTCATTACAAACCTTCCCCCAATGGAGTACGCATCATCCCTGAGCAAGTGATTCCACTCAACTAAATCGAATTACACCCGTCTTCAAGCAGTAACATTTCATCCCCAGCCGAGATATTTATCCCTGGCGAATGTCTCGCAACTGTTCACCTTTTCTCTAGCAGCAGTGACCGGACTTGAAACTTGGTCAGATAGTGCACCGGAGGAAACCTACATCTATTATACCTCAGTCAGAGACTACAACGGGCTCCAGATCCTTCTAACCCAGTCTCTCGGTAACTACCAAATACTTCAAAGAAGATTTACACAAAATCCCTAGTACCTCCCACTCCCTGGTGGTCTATTTATGAAACTCAACAATATCTAGGCCGAAACTGGTCGATGGTAACTGAGGAATCAAAGTTATCTCTTCTCGTGATCTCCATCCTCAAACAAGTCGAAATCTCCATGTATCACCGATCTTCTTCAAGATGGATATGTTTTGAAATACCACAACATCTATCATTCATACATTACTCATAAAAGTCATAATTTGTGCATATGTCATTCATACGCATCACCATGCATCATACTTTGCATAAGACTAACCAATATTCTATCAAAGTTTCTCTTGTTTTCTCCAAAGCAGGTGAAAGTCACTATCGACGCAAATGTGTCCGTGGATTAAGACCCGAATCCGATCGGAAAACTATCTGAACGACCACCCTCGTTGTCCTCCGACAATGGATCCAGGATTAATACCCGAAGCCAGACGGGAGACCCTATCCGAACGATCACAAGTTATCCTCTAATAACAGGCAGTGGACCAACACCCGATGCACAACAGGGAAGATATCCACATTTTGCCAATTACTATCCCCTCAGAGTAATCAACACGAAGATCTATTCGACCTTCTTATTAGCAAAGAATACGTAGTCTGGCATACGACTCGCTTGTTTTGATGGCATCTTAAGCCCATCTCCGACTATTTGTCAAGCTTTCCACCTTCGTAATCGCTGCATATTTGGTTAAAATCAATACAAACCAAGAACTTCATTCAAAGGCAACAAGCCTAACGTATGACTTCTCCTGATGGCATCTTAAGCCCATCTCCATGCTCCTTTCACTTCTAGAGACGTCTACAGAGCCTAGCGTACGGCTCACTCCCCAACGCCGATCTTTCTAGATGGCATCTTAAGCCCATCTCCGTCAGTTCACCTATCAACAATCTCGAGTCTAGCATACGACTCATTCCCCAACGAAGTCTCCAAACTTCTCCAAATGGCATCTGTAAGCCCATTCTCGCATCATCACCAATAGCGAGTGCAAATTTTCGTACTGAGTGTTCAATCATCTTCTACTCTGTGTCACGAAGGCGAACATGCCAATCTAACCCTTCCAAAGACAAGAAGATTGAATGGGCAACATCATACCCCAAAATTTGCCCTCCATCTTCTCAAGATATTCCACACATCCATACTCAAGGATTCCTCAAGAGTTGATCAGACAAACTCCCTCCTAGACAATCAACCCAAACTAGGGTTTGGCATTTCTCAGATTCAGATGGATTCCCAACATCTCCAATGGCCTTCATGCCTCCTCATATGCTTCAAATATTCTCCATGTCAAGTTTCAAGCCTCACAAGTCAAGCTTTTCGCATAATTGCTCGATGGTTGAAAATCGCAGTATTGACAAAAGTCAATCTGTGGTCAACATACAGTCAAACTTCATAATTTTTGGTCAACATCCTCATTTTGAAGTTACATTCATCATTTGATCAAGGGTTTGCTCAAAAGTCAACTTTCCAAATTAGGGTTTCTTGAGGAAAAGTCAACCAAACTTTGACTGGGCATAACTTCTTCATAATTTCTAAGAAATTTTTCCACCACCTCTTGTTTTGAAGGAAATTCAGTTCTCTACAATTTCAGGTCTCACAAGAATGTTCAAAAAATGCTTCATTTGGAAGGTATGGATCAAAACATTACAGGTCCTTTTCAAAGTCAACAAAAAGTCAACATTTTGTTTTGAAGATATATTGAGCATGGAAACTCCAATTGAGATGAAACCAAAGAGGTTGGTTAGAGGACTCTTAGAGCTTTCTAAAAAGTCCAAGAACACTCAAAAATATGGAAAATTGAGCAAGATACACTATTCAGGAGTTGGGCAATTTTGGACAATTGCACAAAAGGAGATATTGGTCAAAATGAAATTTTTTCCAAATGGGCCTATAATCTTGTGATCCAAACTTGTTCATGATGATATTTGTGACCCATTAATGCAAGGCCACGGAAATTTTCTAATTTATTAATTTATTTTTGAATTTTAAACCATTTAATTCAAATTTAAATTATATAAAATATCAAAACAAGATATTTTTTCAAGAGGATTGGATTTTGATCAAACTTGAGGTCCAAGATAGCCCATAACAATTGCCAAATTCGTGCTAGCCTCTTACATGGAAGGAAAATCAAATTTTTTCCAAAATTTGATTTTATTTGAAAAGAAATAAATGCACATTCAAGATCAAATATTTTTTCACTCCCTTTGCCATCCCAAATCACTCTATAAATACCCAGCATTACACACAACAAAGGACACGAAACCCTAGCCCTTACAACAACCAAAACTTTGTCAAAATTTTTCAAGAATCCTCAAAATTCGAATTTTGATTTTTAGCAAGTTTCAGCCAAAGCCATCCATCCCAACGTGTTCTAGAGGTTCCCAGGAGTCAGAATCAACCCTTGCTCGAAGCCAAATCGTCCCAGATCAAGCCATCCAGTTCTCACCGGTTTGAAATTTTCTTATTTTCGATTTTCATGTTTCATGCATCATTAACGTTTTTTGTGTGTTTGTATGGACTCAGGATGTTTAATAGGTAAGGAACAAACCATCTCATGCAAGCTTAAACGTGTGAAACTCGAAACGCCATGGTTAGGGCATTTCGAGCTGTTTGAATCGAATTGCCTTATACAAGTGTTTTTAGTCGAAACCAATAGCACCATTGGATTCAGAAGGCTTGATTTAGGGGGGTAGGGTCCTCTTTTCTTGTTTATTTCGCGTATTTTTGCAGGTTGGAAAATCATATGGTCGGAGAAGACGATGAGCTGGGCTCCGGCGCTGACTATTGGACTCGCGAGAGGCATGCGTGTGGCGACGGGCGCTTCCTCAAGCGTTTCTTTCCAACTAGACCCCACGCGTGCTGACTTGTTTTCAAACACATCCAGGACGCGTCATCACTTATATTCAAATGATTTCGTTTTTTCCAACACCAGATGTCACTTGGCCTAGTGGTTAAAGCGTTGCCTGTGCAAAGATACTCCTCCAGGTCCCCTGTTCGAACCATGCCAGGACCAGATTTGTTTTTTCTCTTTACAAACTCAAACTATTTTCATATTTTCTTTTTATTTAATATTTTACATGCATTTTAATTATTTTCAATATTTTTTATCATGCATTTAAAAAACATCAAAAAATATTTTTCTTTTTGCATTATTTTCAGAAAATGTTTATTTAATTTATAAAATTAAAAAATATTATTTTGCATGCATATTTAATTTTATTTCTAATTTATCATTTAAATCACTTTTTAATTAGTTTTTAATTATTAAATCGTTCAAAAATCCCAAAAATTATTTTAGCATATTAATGTTATTTCCAGATAAAATATTTTTTTCATTCAAAATTTGCATTTTTACTAACATTTGTCTCTTGATCGATTTCGTGATTTTTCCGATTTCTTATTTTCAACAGTTATCCTGCTTTACGATTTTCTTTATCGCTTTTCTTTTTCCAATAATGTAATTGCTTATGGGATGTAATAGTTTAATTAGGCTTTTATTTTTCCGCATTTTTAAATTATGTATTCGCCCAAAGCCATGTAATAGCGTAGGATTTATCTTTCCGCACTTTACATTCCGCATTTTAATTTCACTTTATAAACTGCTAGTAATTAGGCGTGTATGGCAAGATAAATTGGACATACTCACTTAACTTCAAGATAAAATACCAAATCAACACACTCTTTCACACGCGTATTTTTAGGGTAATTCTCTCGCTGCTTACGAATTCAAATGGTCATGTCCTCGAACGTAGAGGTATTCTAGCACCGCTGTTTTCAAAACAAATCATCATAGTCCCTTCGATACAAAGATCATAAGACCCACGATGTCGCCCGAATACATGATTTTGACCTCGATTGTCGCCATGAAAATGATGATAGTCCTTCGAATGTGCTAGGATACTCCTACAAGTTGCTTTTATGACCATCCGATGTCCTTCGAATGTCCCGCTTACATCCAACGAATGGAGTTACCTACCAACTAATGGTATGGATAGCGCTATTCTAAAGGAACGAAATAACAATTAAAACGACCAATTCGAGTAGGTAATAAGACTTTAGTTGCTCTATCAAATACTTTTCACACCTCACACTTTTATCAAAGTTCAAACTCCTTTTCAAAACAAAACATTTCCAAACACTTTGTATACATTCCTACATGAATCATTACAAAGTCAAAGCGAAATGCCTTTTCAAAACATTTTAAACACACGTAAAGCACAAATTTTAAAGTGATCTAAGAGAACTAAGAGCTCCGTAGATAACTACGGATGGAAAGTGGTGCTAATACCTTCCCTTTCATAACCTTCTCCTTACTCGTAATCTAACGAAGGTCTTTTTCTGTATTTTTACCTTCCCTTAATTGTATAAAAGAAAAGTTGGTGGCGATTTTGCTATCCGCATTTACATTTATACAAAATCTACAAAGTCATCACCGACATGTAATCAAGATCGGGAGACACCCTAAAAAGAGAGAGAATACCTTAGGGATTTCTAGATCACCTTTTATTGCTTTCTGTTGACTTGCTTGCTTTACGCTTAAGGGTTGCTTGGGTATTATATTTGTGGGGATCCTACACCGGATCCGGTTTCCTTTAGGTAAGTAGCAATAATCGTCATGACTGCTAGACGATATCAAAACGGTCAACATGATGGCTACGTTAGTGTGACACTTTGGGTGTCCTGATACTCTTCATTTCCAAGTTAAGGATAGTATTTGGCTTCGTGGTGTCATCAAGCACTAACTAAACTTTTAGAACCTTAATTGATCCATCTTGGCTTAAGGTAGTAGATGACCGGCTTTGCATCGAGGTTGGTCGATACTGATGCTACGCCATTAAGATCAAACTTTTGGGATATTTTCGGTCGATTACTTGGTAGTCGTATTGAAATAAACGCCTACGAGAAAGATCAATGATGTAAGATTCCTAGAACCCGGTTACTATTATAGGACAGATGAACCAACTCAAACTTTTGGTGGGTAATCACCTATAGCTCATGCAAGCCTTAAACCTAGGCTCATTGTGTGAATTGTTTGTGTGTGCTAAACATGACATCATGACATCATTGCATTGTATATCATTTCTAACTATTTCAAGGACCTAGGATTTATCTTTGCTCGCTTTTGTAGGATTTATGGCTTCTAGAAAGACTATCTCGAATCAACTTCACGGGTATACCTTCTCACTCAAAGAATTGGTTTCGTAAATTCGACCATGCTCGGCTTCATCAAAAGACATGGTTATCTGCTTGACTTGGTTATCTCGGTTTTGAAGAAGATATGATGCATGTCCTATTCCAGCTTCTTGATCCGAAACACCATTGCTTTACATTCCTAGATTATCAGTTGGTTCCTACCTTGGAATAGTTATCTAACCTACTTGGGATACCTATTCTTGACCAAATGCCATTCACCGGTTTAGAAAAGGTTCCTAGGTACGAAGACATCACATCCGCCTTACATCTAAAGCGCTCAGACATTGAAGCCAATTGGGAAACAAGAAGTGGAGTTAAGGGTTTACTTTCCAAGTTCCTAATTAAGAAAGCCCGAGAATTCCTCAAAGTTATGAGTTTCCATGCATTCGAAGATATTGTGGCCTTGCTAATCTATGGTTTGGTTCTATTCCCTAACTCAGATCAATTCATAGATGTCAACGCCATCAAGTTGTTTCTCACCCGTAATCCTATGCCTACCTTACTTGGAGACATCCTACATTCTCTCCACACTCGTACTATCAAAAGACAAGGAACTCTCATGTGTTGTATACCGTTACTTTCCAGGTGGTTTATTTCGCACCTTCCTCCATCAGTTTTGAAGAACGAACAAAGGTTGAAGTGGTCACAAAGGCTAATGTCACTCTCTCATTCAAATATCCGGTGGAATCTTTTCTCTCAAAAGGACTTCACATTCATTGAGGCCAGGAGAATTCTAATGTACCACCTGGTATAAGGGGAGGTATCACTTACAACCCTCTCTAGCTCTACGTCAGCTTTGGTTTTGCTCAAGAGATGGTCCACATGATATGCTTCTCCAAGATATTGTGTTCGATTACAATCACGATCTCCTAATTACCGAAGGTTCTATACACGGGGCATGGTAAAGAAGACTCGATACCAAGACTTTGGGGCACCGTAACTCCATTCCTTGGGAACCTTACCTCAAATGGTGCGAGTCGAGCTCAAAACCTCATGATGCCATTCACTGTTTTACCAGAATATGGAACCTGCTATAGGTAACGTGTCTCTATATCGTTTCTCCATCCCGACATGCCTACGATATTGAAGACTTCAAGAGATCTTGATTCAATTTTAAAGAAGAAAGGATACATTTGAAGCTCTTGTTATGCAAGTGAAAAGAAAGTGTTAGAGTTGACTAAGCTACTTCACGAGGAGCGAAGCATCAACGCCTACCTCTGCACCAAGAGGAAAGCGCTATGGAGACTTAGAGCTTTAGGATTTATATGTTTTCTTTTATTGTTTTGAACTATCTTTTGTACTTAAAAAGAAAATAATAAAAGAGGACTAATAAATGTTTGTTCATTACTTGTTTAACAAATTTAAATCTCTAAGGTCCTTGAAAACATTCCATTGCATTCGATAAACATTGCATATCATAGCATAGCATTGCATCACAGTACATCAAGATTGGTTTTCATTCTCTCGCTATTTATTTTAGTAAATGGATCTTGAAGATCACAAAGATCTTCGTGCTCGTAATGCCTGGCCGAGATGTTTGCTAGCTTGGTCCAAGGCCAAGAGGATCCAAGAAGCTCATCAACAAGAAGAAGGTTGTTGGTCTTTCAACATGGGCGACGCCAAAGGTGGTCCTAAAGTGGTCAATGGATAGAGCTCTCCTCAAGGAAGTGTCAAGAATGAGGGAGTGTCAAGGGTGATGGCGAAGGCAACAGCCCTCGAGCCCGAAAAGACTATGATAATGGCCAACACTCGATGAAGATGACAAGTATAACAACTTAGACCGTCTAACGTCTGGAAAATCGAAGATGTCGTGTGAATTTTGATGATCCGAGTCTGTTCCCGTGTTGTGATTCCAAGTTCAAAGTTCCTACTTTTGCCAAGTATGATGGCATTTCTTGCCCAGTTACACTTGAAGTCCTATGTTCAAGATCAATCCCCACACCGATGATGAAAGTCAGGATGCATTATTTTCAAGAGAGTTTGTCCGAACTCAATTGGAATGGTATTACCACTAGAGAATGATCGATCCGCATTGGAGTGACTTAGCGATGCTTTTATGCACAAGATGAGTACAATGTCGAATTGACACCCACTGCATGCAACTACAAAGCATGTCCATGGGTCGTGATGAGAAGTTCAAGGAGTATGCCTTAAATGGAGAGATCTAGCATGCGTAGTTCAACCACCCTTGTCCAATATGGAGTTGGTTGATATGTTTATGGGAATCCGACAGCCCATTCTTCAATCATCCGATTGAAATTCCACCGATTCACCGAACCGACATTGACAAGGAGAGTGGTCAGTCGGGTATCAAGAGTGGAAAGATTCATGTGAGTCATCTTCAAATGTCGCAAGAGATCTTTGGTGGTAAGAAAGAAGCTAATGCCGTATGGTCAAGAACCGAGCCAAGACCGACCGCTACAACTGTGGGGGCAATTGTGATCTCCAATCCTATATCAAGACAACCTCAACGAGACAACGCGCCAGAGCTTAACGCCAAGACAAGCTTTAAGATCAACATGCCATTGTCGCAAGCCTTGCAACACATGTTGAAAGCGTAACTGATAACTTGAGGGATCCTCCTCAAAACATCAACACTTCCTCTCCGAGATACAATCCTAATGCTAAATGTGCTTACCACCCAATAGCCCCGGACATAGTAACGATGATTGTTGGCCTCAAGAATAAGATTCAAGATATGATCGAAGCCAGCATCGAGTTTGACCCTCCCTGAGACCGAATGTGATCAACGCTCCCATGCCTAACCATGACAAGAGTTCCAATGCAGAAGATACTTATGTTTTCAATATAGATGACTTGACCATTCCTCCGATGACCGGAAGTATTTGCTACAAGCCGTGTCAATCTAGGGTGCCTAGAAAATGTCGCAGGCCCATCGCACCGATGGTTGCGCTTGGTCGAGAAGACGTGTTCAGTGCATGATGGATAATCGTGAGATACTATTTTCGAAACCACTTTGCGTAAGTCGTGAAGATATGTCTAAACTCAAGATCGATAATGCAGTGAAATAGCACCATCTATGTGGGATACCTTGGGCAGCCAAGGAAAGTATGATTACATGGTGAAGTACACTATTCTCGAGAGCTACAAGATTCCTATTGAAGATGTGTTAGGCAATCGGATGGGTGACGATTTCCCGTAAGACTATGCCGATATTAATACAATAGGATTTCCTCCACTGATCCGCCTAGAGTGGCACCTCTCATTATTACTTCTCCAAGACCAGCCCATATTCCTCCGACAAGGCTATCCCTGGAATTATGGAGTTGATGTTTACTATCATGCGCCAAGCAAGACCCTCCGACCATTGAAGATCATACCGTGAAGCTACCATTCCCGACATTGACAACATCACCTGATCAAGTAAGGTGACCGTAACCAAGGGTATTCTCCATATCTCTCCTCCAAAAGACATCATGACTCAAACTGCATTCCAGCCTATCCCATCCAATCCCCAAGCTAGAGGAAAGAACCAAAGGACTCATCATGTCAACTGTAAGTACAGAGGAAGTTGCTAAGGACACCTCCAAACAAGAAATGGAGGAAATTCAAGATTATCAAGAAGAGCGACTACAATATTATTGGAACAGATAGGAGACCGTCCAAGATCTCCATGCTTGCTCGCTTTCAGGCTCCAGGCTCATGCTAATGCCTGGTGAAGCCTTCAAGAATACTCATGTACCGCAAGACACTACCACCGATCAATTTGAAGTTGCTACAATATCGCCAACAACGGCCTAGGCTTCTCCGATGTCGATTTGACCTTCACGAAAGAACACAACAAAGCCTTGCACATCTCTCTGGAGTGCAAGGGCATTACATTGTCTCATGTCTTGGTAGATACGGTTCGCCTAAATATCCTTCCCAAGATCGCTTTTGATCGACTGATGTCGAAGGGTTGGTTCTAGACCCAGTGACATATATTGTGAGAGCTTTTGATGGTTCTAAGCTTAATAGTACTTGAGCCTATTCGCTCGTTAAAAGTCGGTTCCTGACTTGACTCCACTTTTGTTATGGACATCCGTCCAAATTATTCTGCTTACTTGGACGCCCTTGATACATGGGGCAAGCTCACATTCTACCTTGCATCAAGTCAAGTACCCTGAAGGGAAGGTTGTTGCAGGTGGTGAAGAAGAAAATATGGTCACCATCTATAGTCATTCCGATACCGAGGTGGAAGGTGAATTCTTGAGACTCTCGTCAAGCTTTTCGAATGGTCCCCAGTCATGCCCACGACTCTCCCGCCACCCCGGGTTACACAAGTCCCGCCCGATGGCCTCATAATCGAAAGATGCTCAAGCCGCAGTTGAGAGGGAGGAAGTTCTATTCGGGTCAGCCCCGATCTTCCTCTTTCAACCGATAAGACTTGTTTAGGCTTCACCATCAAGGGCGAAGATGATACGCCACGAACGTGCCGCCAACTTCCTTTCCGTGATCGCCAGAGTGGAATCCATGCTATAGAGGACTTACTTACAATGACTTCGACATCGAAGTGGATCTTCCCAACTCCGACAAGGACTCAACAATTGGAAGATCAAGACGCTATACCAATCTCCTTTAGCTGTGAGTAATTACTCATGTTTTGTTTTGTTTTCAGATTTTCATGCTTTGAACAATAAACCTAAAGCTAGTGTCTTGCCCGCATCGTGGCTCGCTTCATGAGGGTTATTATCCGTCATTTGCATATTTTCATTCAATAAAATCATTGGACTTTGCATTCAATTGTTGTTGTTTCTTTACTTTATCACCCTTCAAAAGCTATGTGTTTCTTTACACACCCACGTAATACACCGCAGTCACTCGAATCTCGCTGATACGCCTATGCTATTGCTGCTAAGTACGATAACCGATCTACCAAGTCAAGACGAAAGTGAGGAAGATTGTGAAGTGCCGGAGAACTTGTCGACCGCCACAAAGAAGAAGAACGAGTTATACGTACCCACAAGAGCAGTCGAGGTTGTGAACCGGGTACCGACGAAGATGTAAAAGAGATCAAGATAGGAGCGGTCTCGAGAGCGTTGTTAAAGAAAGATGGTTCAGACTACATGATTATATCAAGTTTTGCTTGGTCATACAAAGACATGCCGTGGTTAGACATTGATATTGTGGTACAATTCGATCGGCGAAAAAGAGGGTTTTCTCCCGCTGAAATGTGGTTGTCTGTCGATGCGTCCCCGAGATGTCGAAAATCAAAGTCAAGGCTGAAGCGCTCAACGCCGGTTTCTAGCATACATTCCTATCCGAATGGTTGCTAATGTGGTGCCCACATCAAGAAGGATGGCAAGGTACGAATGTGTGTGGATTAGAGATCCGAATAAAGCGAGTCCGAAAGACGATTTCCCACTTCCTCATATGATGTCCTGTTGACAACATCCGTCAAAGATAAGGTTTTATCTTCATGGATGGTTTCTCCAAGTTAACTGATCAAGATGGCCCCAAGACATGGAGAAGACTACTTTGTTACACAAAGGCACTTTCGCTACAAGGTTATGCCGTTCTGGACTAAAGAACGCGGGCGCCACTTATCGCGCTATGGTGACATTATTTCATGACATGATTCATCACGAGATAGAGGTCTACGCCGACGATATGATAGCTAGATCACGATCAAGAAGAACATCTTGATCATCCGCAGTAAACCTGTTGATGATTAGAAGCATGTGCTAAGACTTAATCCTAACAAGTGCACCGAGTCGATCCGTAAAACTCCTAGGGTTTGTCATTGGTAAAGGTATTGAGGTTGACCGCAAGGTTAGAGCTATTCAAGAGATGCGCCCCCGCACCGAGAAGGAAGTCGAGGTTTCAACGATTGAACTACATTGCCGTATCTATTGCACATCTAATCGCTATCTTGTGAGCCAATCTTCAAGTTACTAAAGAAGGATCAAGTGGTAGAATGGAACAACGATTGCCGATCTCTTTGACAAAATCAAGAAGTACTTACAGTAATCCTCCGATGTCACTACCAAGGAAGACTCTTTATCATGTACTTGACAATGTTAGAGAACTCAATGGGTATGTTGGGCAATATGACGAGTCTGGTCAAAGAGCATGCAATATACTACCTTAGCAAAGTTTACCAACTCGTGAAACAAGATACTCATGCCTTTGAGAAAACTTGCAATGCTTTGGCTTGCTGCTCGCCGACTAAGATGATATGTTGACTCACACTACCTTGTTGATTTCAAGATGGATCCGATAAAATACATATTCGAGAAACCAGCTCTCTCCTAAGAATAGCAGATGGCGTATGATCTTGACCGAATATGACATCCAAGATACTTCTCGTAAAGCAATCAAAGGGAGCGTGGTAGCAATCATTTGGCTCATCGTCAGATGACTATCACCATGCAGTTCGAATTTCCGATGAAGATGTTTTACTAGTTACAGATTGTGAAGAACTGTGCCTGCATAAAGGACTCGAACAAGGATCCTGATGGACCATGGTCTTTGATGGGGCCTCAAACGACTTGGCAATGGCATTACGCCATCATTACATCCCCTGTGCGTATACACACTTTCACCGCCAGATTATGTTTCAGCTTGCACTAACAATATGGTCAATACACGAAGCGATTATGGGTATTAAAGTCGCCATTGACTTAAGAATCAAGTTCTTGCAAGTGTAATGGAGACTCACTTTAGTGATCACGACATATGCAGTGATACGAAGCATCCGAATCTCATTCCATATCGAGAGCATGTTTTGAGTTTGATCCCCTACTAAGAGATTACTTTCAATCACATTCCACGAGAAGAGAATCAGCCAAGGACGCATTAGCTACTATGTCATCTATGTTCAAAGTCGAGGACAACAAGGCTCCCTGATCATCATTGAGAAGTTTGACGAACCAAGATATTGTTATGAGCTTGATAAGAGTAAGAGAAACCTTGGTACTATGATGTGAAAAGGTATCTGAGACTCGTGAATACTCGCAGGGCATCTCACAACTATAAGAAGTTCTTGAGAAGATTTGCATCAAAATTCTTCCTCAAAGAATCGACATCTTATACAAGCGCAACCACGACCAGGTTTACTCCATCATGGTAGACCGGAAGACAATGAACGATCATGGAAGAGTTAACGAGGCGCATTTGGTACCCACTCTAGTGGTCATACAATGGCTAAGAATATTTTGAGAAGGTTACTATTGGTCCACCATGGAAGTCGATTGCCACCGCTATGCTCGATCTGTGCAATGCCGATTTATGCATAAAGTGCATGTACCTCCAAAGACTTCGAATGTTCTAACAACCCTTGGTCTTTGCAATGTGGGCATTGACATGATCGGAGAAATCAAGCCATGCCCAACGACATCGTTTATCCTTGTGGCAATTGACTATTTCACCAAGTGGGTGTATGTACTATCTTCGTCATTACTAACAAGAACGTTGTGGCTCGCTTCATCAAACATAATCTTATCCGGTAATGACACTCCCGAAAGGATTATCGTATAATGGCTCTAATCTCAACAACAAAATGATCACCGAACTCCCACGCCAGCTCAAAATCAAGCATCACAACTCTTCTCCTTATCGGCTTAAGATGAATGGCGCAGTGGAAGCTGCCAACAAGAACATTAAGAAGATTATACAGAAAATGATAGTGACTTACAAAGATTGGCATGAGATGTTACCCTTTGCTCTTCATGGTTATCGCACTATAGTACTAACATCAATGGGCAACCCCTTTCTCTTGTATACGGTATGGAAGCAGTCCTACCAATCGAGGTTCAGATACCCTCAACCAGAGTCCTCCGGGACGTAGAGTTAGGCAAAGACGATTGGATCCAGACTCGCCTTGACCAGATTAACTTGATTGACGAGAAACGACTCGCATCCATCTTCCATGGACAGATCTATCAGAAGCGAATAATTAGAGCATTTAACAAGAAGGTCAAGCACCGAGTCTACCAAGTCGGTGATCTAGTAGTCAAGCGCATCATTCTTCCACAAGGTGATCCTGTGAAAATGGACTCCCACCCACGAGGGACCATTTGTAGTCAAGACGTGATTTTCCCATGGAGCTATAGCACCATGGATGGTGAAGACTTCCCACACCCGTGAACGCATAGTCAAAAAATACTACGATAAAGAGACCCACAGTCGACCGACCTAGGCAAAAAATAGGTATCCTGCGAACCAAAAGGGTTCGGCAAAAGTTAAGGATATATACAAACATACACCCGAAAGTCGAAAACCTGCAAGGCTTGGGAAAAAAGGTATCCCAGTAGACTAAAACCCGGGCGGTCTAGGCAAAAGTTAGATTTAAGCGCACGACTATGTCTGCCCATCACCTATCTACTGCATCACTATCAAGATTCAAGATTCAAAATAAAATCAATTCACTCACTTTCACGAGCAGAGATGAGATAGTTGAAATATATGAGTATAGTTAAACCAACTAGATTGTTTCCGATAGCTTTTTACTTTCTTGTGTACAAACCACTGCCATACCACATTTCAAATAAATACAAGTTTCTTTCTCTTTACAATTTTCACTGTTGTTGTTTGCATAAAGTCCAACGTTTGTCTTGAATGATTATATGCATCTGACAATAAAAATCTATTCACAAACATGCGAAAAATGAACATGCAAAAGTAATTGCTACAGACTCCAGGAATTGAGATGACGACGGAAGTCACCAAAACACTCCCCTGCAGAGCGTTGATTCCCACAGAGATGTCACTCATTACAAACCTCCCCCAATGGAGTACGCATCATCCCCGAGCAAGTGATTCCACTCAACTAAATCGAATTACACCCGTCTTCAAGCAGTAACATTTCATCCCCAGCCGAGATATTTATCCCCGTCGAATGTCTCGCAACTGTTCCCCTTTTCTCCAGCAGCAGTGTCCGGACTTGAAACTTGGTCGAGGCAATCGGAGGAAACCCATGTACTATTATACCTCACAGAGACTACAACGGCTCCGCATCCTTCTAACCTAGTCTCTCAGAATCACAACACTCTCCAAAGAAGATTTACACACAAAACCCTTTAGTACCTCCTGCATTCTCCCTAGCGGTGGTCTATTTATGAAATCCTCAACAATATCTAGGCGAAACTTTGGTCGAGTGGCAATCGGAGGAATCAAAGTTATCTCATCTTCTCGTGTCATTCCATCACCATGCAAC